>AWOL01S0013650.1:272269-304667 GCA_000715115.1 Nicotiana otophora | reverse complement strand
GGGACATTTAGCAGGTGTCATATTGTTTCAAAATGAAAGAATTATCATCATCAAGCTAACAGTGTCACCATACGAGCTTCAGGAAACGGGTAGAGGTATCATCATATTGGGGAAAGTTTTTAAGCATGTCAAGTAAGGAGTTTCAAGTATAGTGAAACTTAACAGCAACTCTTTACCTTAACAAATATGATATCATAACATAAAAAATCTTATCCATGCCTTATAGCTTAAGCTAAGTGTATAACAATCTCACAATATACATAAAAGTGATACAAAGATCCAACCTGCTTAGGGCATGCTTACATGAGCTGGCACCAGTTCAATCAGATGATTAATAAGCTTCTAAATCAACAGAACCACAAAGATATGTCAAAGAGATAAAACTAACTTAAAGGTCATGAACCAGTGTACCTAAACTAAGATAAGAATCTAGTTTTCACCCCTAAATAAGTACACACTTTGTTTATGTCTAGGTTATTAAATGAACCATCACGAAGTGCAATTAACACTAGAGGCAAATTAGCATAACTGCCATTGTATTGTTAAAAGAACATCAGAAACAAAATATCAGGAGGGCTTGGGAGTTTTTAGGCTACTTTTAATACATACAAGAAAGGTAGGTTATCAAATGTCATTAGGATCAATACATAACTCTAATTTCTATAACTTAAGGAAGTTCATGATCTCAGAATCTATTTAACAATCACTAATAAACACATAAGATATTCAAGAATGAACACATTATTAACGACATCACTCAGCAAGAGGTAATAGCACAATTCATGTTCGGTAATTAAAACTAATAAAAGAAGAATAGGGTCAAGGTTTTGCTGACCTCCTTTGGAGAACCAAACCAAATGAGTATTCAAAGTAGCCGTTTAGGTAGACAAAATATTATGCTTTCAATCAATAATGAACTCAGAACCATAAAGAGAGAGAAAAGCATAGATTGAGTAAGAACTCCAACTTTAATCAACAATTCCTAAACAACAATATACGGTATTAATTTCTTAAATGTTATATGTTGGTGTGTTCTTCTTGAGAGCATTGAAGGCTACTATTAATAATGGCCATTGAGCTTTAGGGTTTCAATAGATTCAAGTAATGGTAGTGGAGAGTGATGATGAATTGATTATATGAGCAACATCGAGTGAAATCGGAGAAGACAGATGTGAGAGAAGTGATAGTTTTTACCTAAGAGAGGGGAACTGTCTGTTGAAATCAAAATCCACTAGATAAATTGCTAATATCCATAGGTCACTGTGCATGACCTCTAGACCAAGAATAATGATGATAACACTAAAGATATAGCCATACATGCCATAGATTTGCAAGGACGAACGAAACATCAGACCAGTTGAAGTTTTGTCTTTTAGGTATAGGGTATCAAATTGGGGCTTTTGAATTTAATGATAGAAAGGGGGAAATCGACTAGATTAGCGGATGTAGGGGGAAAAGGGATGATCTGACTGAATTTGTGACCTTGCATAAATTGGTGCAAGGTCTTGTATTGATTATGGTTGATGGAGTTTGAGACGGAAGAGAGAAAAGGGAAACTAGGGCGGTTGTTTTGGCAATGAATGAGCTAGGGTTGGGGGGTGTCTCGGAGTTAGAAATGGGAGATGGAATGAGAGCCATTACCTTTGTTAATCAAAAGCTCTAATTGCTTTGATAATTAGGGATTTCTAAATAATTAAACTAGGAAAAGCGATGGCCGTTGAATTCGTGTGATCCAACGGCGGTCTCTATCTCGACAGCCGCAACCACTTCTCATGCCAGGGGTGTCACTTAGACTCCCGCCGCTCGCACACCTAAGCAAGTTGATCAGGGACTTCAGACACCGGGGGCACCACCAGCCGAGCCGATTGTAGATGCGCAGGACTATGTGGTTCCTGCTATGCTTGATGATGATCAGCGTAGGTTGGAGAGGTTTGGGAGACTCCAGCCTCCGCCTTTCAGTGGCACAAAAAGAGAGGATGCTTAGGACTTTTTGGACAGGTGTCAGAGGATACTCCGTACATCTGGTATTCTGGAGACTTGTGGGGTCTCATTTACTGCTTTTCAGTTTTTCGGGGCTGCACTCAGATGGTGGGAGACTTACAAGAGGTGTAGGCCTGTTGGCGCAACACCCTTTACTTGGACGCAGTTCTCCGTGATCTTTTTGGATAAGTTCATGCCTTAGTCCCACAGAGAAGAGTTGCGCAGACAGTTTGAGCAGCTTCACCAGGGTAATATGTCTGTGATGCAGTATGGGATGAGATTCTCGGAGTTGGCCTGTCATGCTATCTGGTTGGTTCCCACAGACAAGGAGATGATCATGAGGTTTATAGATGGCCTCACTTTTTAGCTACGGTTGCTCATGACTAGAGAGGGGGTGTCTGGTGCTACCTTTGATGAGGTTGTCGACATTGCTCGGTAGATTGAGATGGTTCGTGGTCAGGAGAGGATTAAGAGGAAGCCAAAAGGCATCGTGGTCAGGATGGATTCACCGGTGCTCCTTTTGGGGGTCAGTTCCAGCACGGTAGAGGTCGTCATTTTAGACCTGCTTACTCAGCTCGGCCATTTCACCGTGGTGCATCATCTGGCCATGGTTCTCATAGTCATCAGCAGGGCCAGTCATCATTCAGTGTGCTACCAGCGCAGAGTTCTCATCATACCCCACCCGCTCAGGTATCCTCGGGTAGCCCTTTTGGGCATCAGGAGCAGCTATTTCGTCAGAGGAGGGGTTGTTTTGAGTGCGGATATTTTGATCACATTATGAAAGATTGCCCTAGGCTATTGGTTGGGACTCCACAACGGAGTACTCGGCCGATGACACCAGCACCTGTTCCTCTACCACCCACCCAACCAGTAAGGGGTGGAGCTCAGCCATCTAGGGGTGGAGCCTAGTTATCTAGGGGTCGCCCTAGAGGGGGAGGCAGATCAGGGGGTGGCCAGGCCTGTTTCTATGCCCTCCCGGCCATACGAGATCCTATTGCTTTAGATGCTGTGATTACAGGTATTGTCTCAGTTTTTCACAGAGATGCCTCTGTATTATTTGACCATAATTCCACGTATTCATATATTTCCTCATATTTCGGCCATTTTTTGGATATGCCCCGTGAGCCTTTAGTTTCATCTGTTCATGTATCTACTCTTGTGGGTGATACTATTGTTGTGGACAACGTATATCGGTCATGTGTGGTGACTATTAGAGGTCTGGATACCTAAGTGGACCTTTTGCTGCTTAGTATGGTTGACTTTGATGTGATATTGGGTATGGATTGGTTATCTCCATGTCATGCTGTTCGAGATTGTCATGCTAAGACCATGACATTTACGATGTCGGGGTTTCCGAGGGTTGAGTGGAGCGGTTCTACAGACTCTGTACCTAGTAAGGTGATTTCATACTTGAAGGCTGAGCGTATGGTTGAGAAGGGTTGTCTATCCTATATGGCTTTTGTGAGGGATTTTAGTGCAGAGACTCATGCCATCGATTCTGTTCTGGTGGTGCGTGATTTCTCGGATGTGTTCCCTGCAGACCTGCGGGGCATGCCGTCTGATAGGGATATTGACTTCGGTATTGATTTGGTGCCGGGCACTTAGCCCATTTCTATTCCACCATATCGTATAGCACCGGCGGAGTTGAAGGAGTTGAAGGAACAACTTCAAGAACTCCTTGATAAGGGGTTTATTCGGCTTAGTGTATCACCTTGGGGTGCACCAATTCTATTTGTAAAGAAGAAGGATGGTTCCTTGAGGACGTGTATTGATTACATACAGTTGAATAAGGTCATAGTGAAGAACAAGTATCGTTTGCCTCGTATTGATGATTTATTTTACCAACTTCAGGGAGCGAGGGTGTTCTCCAAGATTGATTTGAGGTCCGGTTATCACCAACTGAAGATTCGGGATTCAGACATTGCTAAAGACAACTTTCAGGACCCGCTATGGGCATTATGAGTTCTTGGTGATGTCGTTTGGGCTAACCAATGCCCCAACATCGTGCATGCATTTGATGAACAGTGTATTCCAGCCCTATTTGGACTCATTCATTATTGTATTCATTGATGACATCCTGGAGTACTCTCGTAGCCAGAAGTAGCATGCCCAGCACTTGGGGATTGTATTACAGAGATTGAGGGAGGAGAAGGTTTATGCTAATTTCTCCAAGTGTGAGTTCTGGCTCGGTTCCCTAGCATTCTTGGGGTACGTGGTGTCTAGTAAGGGTATTCAGGTGGATCCAAAGAAGACAGAGGCGGTTCAAAGTTGGCCCAGACCGTTCTCAGCTACAGAGATTCGGAGCTTTCTTCGTTTGGCTGGTTATTACCGATGGTTCGTTCAGGGTTTCTAGTCTATTGCATCGCCCTTGACCAAATTGACCCAAAAGGATGCTCCACTCAGGTAGTTAGATGAGTGTAAGGAGAGCTTTTAGAAGCTCAAGACTGCTTTGACCATAACTCCAGCGTTAGTTCTGCCATCAACTTCAGGTTTTTACACCGTGTATTGTGATACCTCGAGGGTAGGTATTGGATGTGTTCTGATGCAGAATGATAGGGTGATTGCCTATGCCTCGCGCTAGTTGAAGACCCATTAGAACAACTATCATGTCCATGATCTTGAGTTAGCAGCCGTTGTTCACGCCTTGAAGATTTGGCGGAGTTTGTAGTATCTGTTGAAGCAGAAGGATCTTAACTTGTGTCAACGGAGATAGCTAGAGCTTCTTAACGACAACGATATCACTATTTTGTACCGTCCGGGGAAGGCCAATGTGGTGGTCAATGCTTTGAGTCACCGAGGCAGAGAGTTTGGGGAGTTTAGCATATCTCCAAGCAACACATAGACCCTTGGCATTGGATGTTCAGGCCTTAGCAGGTCAACTTGTCAGATTGGATATTTCGGAGATGAGTCGGGTATTGGCTTGTGTGGTCTCCAGGTCTTCTCTTTATGACTGTATCAGGGAGCGTCAGTATGATGACCCCTACTTGCTCGTTCTTCAGGACAAGGTTCAGCGAGTTAATGCTAGAGATGTGACTATTGGTGATGATATCATGTTGAGGATGCAGGACCAGATATGTGTGCCCAATGTAGATGGGCTCCGGGAGTTGACTCTTGAAGAGGCCCACAGCTTGTTGTATTCCATCTATTCGGGTGACGCGAAGATGTACCATAATTTGAGATAGCACTATTGGTGGATGCGGATGAAGAAGGATATAGTCTGGTTTGTGGCTCGGTGTCGTAACTGTCAGCAGGTTAAATATGAACATCAGAGACTGGGTGGCTTGTTTATGAGGTTAGAGATCCCAGAGTAGAAGTGGGAGCGGATCACCGTGGACTTCGTAGTTTGGCTCCCACGGACTTCGAGGAAGTTTGATGCTCTTCGGGTTATTGTGGATCAGCTGACCAAGTCCGCGCACTTCATTCTAGTTGGCACTACTTACTCTTCAGAGTGGTTGCCTGAGATTTACATCCGAGAGATTGTTCGCCTGTCTGGTGTCCCAGTTTCCATCATTTCAGATAGGGGCACTCCGTTTACATCATAGTTTTGGAGGGTCATGCAGCGAGAGTTGGGTAGTCAGGTTGAGTTGAGCACAACGTTTCACCCTCAGATAGACGGGTAGTCCGAGTGCACTATTTAGATATTGGAGGACATGTTACGCGCTTGTGTCATTGACTTTGGGGGTTTATGGGATCAGTTTCTACCGCTCGTGGAGTTTGCATATAACAAAAGTTATCAGTCAAGCATTCAAATAGCTTTGTACGAGGCTTTAGATGGGAGGAGGTGTAGATCTCCAGTAGGATGGTTTGAGTCGGGTTAGGCTAGGCTCTTGGGTACAAACTTGGTCCAAGATGCATTAGATAAGGTGAAATTGATATAGGAGCGGCTTCGCACGACGCGGTCTAGGCAGAAGAGCTACGCAGACCAGAAGGTCCGTGATGTGTCTTTGATGGCTGGGGAGAAGGTTTTGCTGAAGGTATCACCCATGAAGGGTGTTATGGGGTTTGGGAAGAGGGGCAAGTTGAGCCCCCGGTTCATTGGGCCTTTTGAGGTGCTTTAGAGGATAAGGGAGGTGGCTTATAAGCTTGCCTTACTGCCCAGCTTGTCGAGTGTGCATCCAGTGTTTCATGTTTCCATGATCCGAAAGTATGTTAGCGATCTGTCCCATTATTTTAGACTTCAGCACAGTTCAGTTGAAGGGTGATATGACTTATGATGTGGATTCGGTGGCCATTGTGGATCGGCAAGTGCAAAAGTTGAGGTCAAAGGAGATAGCTTTGGTGAAGGTGCAGTGGAGAGGTCAGCCTGTGGAGGAGGCCACCCGGGAGACCGAGCGGGAGATGCAGAGCAGATATCCACGCCTTTTTGAGACTCCATGTATGTTTCTAGACCCGTTCGAGGATGAACAGTTGTTTAAGAGGGGGAGGATGTAACGCCCTGGCCGGTCGTTTCGAGAGTTATAGCACCGTTTTCCCATTTCTACCTCCTTTTGTGCTTTTCAGCTATGTTATGATATATCGGGTTAGTTGGTTCGGTTCTGGAGTAGTTTCGGAGTGGATTGAGACACTTAGTCTCTTATTTAGAAACTTAAGTTAGAAAAGTCAATCGGATGTTGACTTATATGTAAACGATCTCGAAATTGTATTTCGATGGTTCCATTAGCTTCATTTGATGATTTTGGACTTCGAAGCGCGTCCGGAATGTTATTTGGAGGTCCGTATTGAAATTAGGCTTGAAGTGGCGAAAGTTGGAAATTTGGCGATTTCGGTCGGCGGTGGAAAATTTGATACCGGGGTCGGAATGCATTACGGAAGTTGGAGTAGGTTCGTGGTGTCATTTGTGATGTGTGTAAAATTTGAGGTCAGTCGAATGTTGTTTAGTAGGTTTCGGTGTCGTTTGTGAAATTCGGAAGTTTAGAAGTTCTTAGGCTTGAATCCGAGGGTAATTTTTTGTTTTGATGTTGTTTTGAGTGATTCGAAGGCTCGACTAAGTTTGTATGTTGATATATGACTTGTTGGTATGGTTGGTTGAGGTTCCGAGGGGTCGGGCTGATTCTGGGTGGTTAACAGATTGATAGAAGTTGGAAAAATACAGCTAAAGCTGCTGGTACTGGTATTTCCGCACCTGCGGAGGGGGAGCCGCAGGTGCGAGGTCGCTGGTGCGCTTGGTAACCTGCATATGAAGACATAGAGGACCTGGGCTGGAACTTTAGGTACGTAGAAGTGGTCGCATCTGTGAGCTCGCAGATGCGAGGCGAAGTCGCAGATGCGAAAATGAGGAGGGCTGGCAGTGGCCGCAAGTGAGAGGTCTTTTCCCAACCTGCGAGGTGGAAGAAGCGGATAGGGAGCGCAGGTGCGGGAATGGTCACTTAAGTTATTTTTCGTAGATGCGGAGATTTGTGCGCAAAAGCGGATCCGCATGTGCGCATTTTGAGCCGCAGGTGCGAAGAACCTGGGCAGAACCTATAGATAGAAGACTTCGCGAATATTTTTTCATTTCCCCCATTTTCAAGCCGGACCTTGGAGCTTTTGGAGTGAGGTTTGAACGGGATTCAAGGATATTCACCGAGGTAAGTTGCTTGAGCTATAATACTCCAAGCTATGGTGATTTCCCATTGTTTTCTCACCTAATTAGTAGGATTTTTGAAGCGAAATAAGGGGTTAGGGCTTGGGATTTTGGAGAGAGATATTTGGGGATTTGAGGGACCAAATGAGGTCGGATTTTGATCAATTTCGTATGGGTAGACTCGGTAGTGAATGGGCCTTCGAGTTTTGTGACTTTCGTCGGATTTGGAGACCTGAGCCCGGGGGCCGAGTTTGCCTGATTTCGGGATTTGGCCCATAATCTGGTATTTTCCTTGTGGGATTCATTCTTTAGCTCATATTGATCGTATATTATTGCTTATGGCTAGATTCAGGTCATTTGGAGGCCGGTTCGAGAGGAAAGGGCATTTTGGAGTAGGAGTTCAGCTTATTGAGGTATCAGCATGGATTGATATTAGCATCCCTAGTGCTCGAGCACCTGCAATTGTATCAATTTGCACACACCACTAACACCATTATGCTAAGTGGACACAACTACAGTCAATCCTGAGTTGCAAGGACATTTGAAACGCTCTACGGATTCTTCAAGACAGAATCATGAGTATTCATTGGTGCTACAAGTGCAACTGTGCTTATATGAATACATCAACATAACATCATTTCATAGAAATATAATGCAGTATTGTTGGGCACAACTATTTACTTCTGCTGCGGTAGTTTTCAACATATAATTTGGTGTCGTATCAATTCCCAGTGGTATTAGCATGTTACCATGCTCATTCTCAGAGTTGGTTGACAACTTACAAATTCAATACTTCAACAAGGCAGGTTTCAGTTTCCAACAGACTCATCTAAAGCTTGAAGATGAATGCATCACAACAAGTTCGACGTTGGAATTTCAAATCTTCAGCACCATATTGAGGATATCCGACAACCAATTCTTTACGGCATGTGGATTAATACATACCTACTTCATTGGATTGCAACAACTGGAGCCTGGTGAGAGCATTGTTGGTGCTACATGGAATTGGTTGCAATTGGTTTGTGGATTTATTGTCGCCGGGAACAATTGGATGTTTCTAATTATTTGCTTTATAATTTCCATTATCATTACGCTACTGCTCCACTGTATTTGGTAGCAATAGCCTTTGGTTTTATGTTATTCTGTGTACTTGGATAGTTTTTACCTTTGACCCAGTTTGGGAATTATTATATATAACAACTACTAACATAGTGGTATATTTGCTAAAAAAATAAGGTTTTTGGAAATTAGGAATCCTTCCACATGATAGGGCAAAAACTAGTTTTTGTATTCCCGACTCCATTTTATGTGGAAAGTCATACCTTTCCGTTAAAAATCTATTCCATCTTTGTTTCAAAAGTCCACGATAAAAATAATTCAGCCCATCCTCCATACATCTCTTGTTTATATTAATAATATTTTACTATTCAGTGATACTTGGGAAGAGCACATAAAGTTTCTCAATCATTTTGCATCTTTAGTGGGAAATATGGCATCTTTCTTTCAGCCAAAAAATGGTTTTCGAAAAAAAGAAGTTTGATTTTTTGGGCATGCATTTTCCCATGGAGAATATGCCCAGGTCCTCATATTTCTAAGTAACTTATCAAGTTATTCAATACTGGGTTCACAACGACACAAATCCAAGAGTTTTTGGGAAAAATAAATTATGCGAGAGATTTTATTCCTAATATTTTTACATATATTTCTCCTCTCCCAAAAATGTTGAAGCAAAATGCTCAGCCATGGGGCAAGGAACAAAATGATGTAGTGAAAAAAATAAAAGAGATATCCCAAAGTGTCAAATATTTGCACATTTCCTCCAATGGAAAGAAAATATTGCAGACGGTTGCCCGTAATTAATTTTGGAGCGCATTTGTTTGAGGAAGAAAATGGTCGGAGAACAATATGTGGTTACGCGAGTGGAAGATTCAAGGATGCCGAACAACACTATCATTCCATTTTCAAGGAGATTATAACACTAAAAATGAGATTAAAATATTTAATTGTTTTCTAATTCACTCACAATTTCTTATAGAGATGGATATGAAGGCTTTTCTGATGATGATCCAGTTGAATCCAAAGGTCATTCTGAATTAGCAAATCTCGGATGGACTCAATGGTTTCTCCATACAAGTTTCTGCCCAAGCACATTAAAGGGAAAGATAATGTTTTTACTGATTTCCTTTGAAGGCAAGGTGATTTTTTCAAAAGGTTGCTGCAACAAAAGCACATGAAGATGAATAAATCAGCAGTTTAAATGTTCATGTTCTCAGATGAGCCACGCCCAGGTTCTCCATAATTACATCACCCGTCGAAGTTGTTTGATTTTTCAGATCCTATTGATCCGTCCATCTTATTAGGGCGTAAGGTTTTTATGAACTCCAGGTTTTTTGAAACTAAAATGGTTCCATACTAGCACCTTTTTGTGATAATCCGGAATATTCACTATGCCATGTGTTCATAGCGTATGCCAAGAAGTTTCCAAAGGATCTCTTATGGTTCACTTGGCATCTCTTCCATCAATACCACAATCTCATGGAATTCAAGTGCCGTGATTTTCGAGACTTTGAAAATCTCGAATCTTTCCTAAAAATATTTTTGTTGTGGTTCAAACCTCAAAAATATTAGGTTCATCATTTTCATTCTTGTGGAGTCAAAATATTTATGTTCCACACACCATTTAGTGTGATCAAAAGAACTATAAAGGTGATGCATATGATGTCATTTTTGTTTCATTATCCAGTCACTGTCATAGCAATGGAAAAGGAGCACGCTGGAGCTCATAGGCTCATTTTTCAGCAAAATAATAGCCTTCGGGAGGAGATATGGCCAGGAGATTAAAGAAGTTGGAATTATTCATCCGCCCACCTCCTTTGAAAAAATGTTAAGATATTACAATACTCACCAGACACCTATGACATTTATCCAGCAAAAAATGTTAGGATCAATTTAAATGGGGAATATTTGTACTTCGTCGCTAAAGAAGATAGTTAAACGAGCAGGAAATATAGAAGAAAATCATTCGCACGCAAAGAGATATTTTACAAGAGCTAAAAAGTGAAGGCTAGAATGGTTAAAAGACAAGCATAATGCATAATCATGAGCCAATAAATAATTTGCATAAGTCTTCTAAACCTTTTTAGCCAACTTCCCTTCCATAATCCCCCTTTTTCTAAACTAAAAACTGCACAAGTGTCTAAAATAATCTTCACCTCTTAACCCCCTAGGTAAATACCCATTTGAAGAAATAAAAGTATACACACCTTTTTTATCTTTTTCATCACTCTACCCCACAAGAAATTACTATGAAAAAACAAAAAACAAAATGCACAAGTTTTACACTTTTTAGCCACTTTAACCCACCAAGAGTTACCATAAAATCCAAGTATATCGATTAATCTACCTACCCATGTCAAGCCATAAATTTCCCCAAGTTCTATGCCATCCAAATACTATTCAAGGGCCCCTTATGTCATCAAAGAAAAGTCATCCATGTCAAGCAATAAATTTACATAAAACCAATGCCATGCAACTACTATTCATGGGTTACTTTGCCATCATCCATGTCTTATCCAAACCAATTCTAAAATATAAGGCCATGCAATTTGTTTTCTAGTTCTTGATCATTCTTTTATGTTTTGTCTATTAGCCAAATAAGGGCTTTACATTGTAAAATTTGTATGTTAGTTGTACTTGTTTTACACCAGTTGTACTATGTAATTAAATAAGGGTAGTACATGATGATAGTTTGGAGGTAAGTATTGATTACTGGAAAGATTCCTCAAAAGAAGAACTTCTTTCTATTTTCATGAATCAGCCCAGGGAACCCAATGTCTCCGAAGTTGACGATGGTCAAGATGGGATGACTGATAAGCCCATTCTAGAATGGAGATATGATTCTGCCACAACAAAACAGATAATGAAGAATGATCCAGCACTTGATAGAGCTTGCGCTAGGTCTGATTTTAATCACAGGAAAGCAACATTGCTCATGACAGGCGCTAAGGAAGAAGTTCAAAAAGATTTGGGTTGCCAAAATTCTCAGGCAACATGTCTAGGTTCAGAATGAAAATAAAATACTTCAGAAAGAGAAGGTCGGGCAGTGCAAGGAGAAATAGAGCATGTTTTTTTGTAACAAAATCGGAAATTTTGCGCGAAACTGCCCGCAATCTAAATAGACTATTAGAATTCTCTTTGAAATTATAGATTACACAAGCATTCATTTTAGTGATGATGACAATCTTGAATTTGTTTTCTCACTTGAAGATGAGCCCACGTAAGAGACACTCTTTTCCTTGGATGTTTATGAGGAATATGGTGATGGTCATTACGAAATTGCATTACCAAAGGAAAAGGAGAAAGAAGTGATCTATAGCATCATGGTGATCTCGCAAGCAGAAATCAAAGTCTATGCATCCAAGTGGGACAAACCAATACATGGGAAGAGATCCACAATATCACGGTGATCCCGCAAGTAGAATTCAAAGTCTATGCATCCAAGTGGGACAAACCAACAATGTCATAGCTTTTCTTTAACACAAGAGCATACTCCTCACACATTATCCTGCAGTCGTTCCAGATGAGTATTGGGTGTCGTACTTCAAGAATTTCGACACCGCGTCAAATGGAATTCTGACCACAACCGTCATTACCAAGCACTCGATCACCATTGAATTCTTCCCAATACTGAAGTACAAGACAAAATTGATTAGATCACATGCCCCAGGTAAGGATTTGGTTATTGATTTTGACATTTACATGGTTTTGCAGGACAAACTCCATATCAAAGCCAATGGGATAGCATTCACAAATCACACAACACTCTAATGTAGAATCTCACACTGAATTCTTAACCAAATGTGACAATCCTTTATGGAAAATGAAGAGTTTTCATCAAGCTGGCTTCAAAGAAAAATTAGAATATCAATTCTACAAAGGCAAGTCACATTGGTATGAATCCCGACCAGCTTCAGCTTGCCAAAAAGGAGTGTCAGGAGCTAGTGAAATTTGATCTCATAGAGTCATCAAATTCACAATGGGCATTTGAAGAATTTTATGTCAACAAAAGAGCCGAGCAAAAAAGAGAAAAATTGAGATTGGTAATTAATTACCAACCAATCAATATTATTTTATGACAATTTCCCATGCCAAATAAGCTAATCCGTTTCTCCCAACTTACCAATGCAAAATATATTTCTAGGTTTAATCTCAAATCATGCATTTGTCATTATGAATCTACCCGAATGATCGGGAAAAAACTAGTTTTTGCATTCCCGATCACCTATTTCAGTGAAAATTCATGCCTTTTAGTTTAACAAATCCTCCATCTTTGTTTCAAAAGGCCATGATAAAAATATTTCACTTGTGTACATTGATGATATTTTATTGTTCAATGATAATTGGGAGGAACACTTTAATTTTCACAATCATTTTGAATCTTTAGTGGGAAAAAATGGCACCATACTTTCAGCCAAAAAAAATAGTTTTTGCAAAACAAGAAATTAATTTTTTGGCTATGCATTTTTCATATGGAAAATACACCCTAGGTCCTCATATTTCTCAAGTTCCTTCCTATTGAGTTCACATAAAAACAAATTTCATATTTGTTGGGTATAATAAATTATGTGAGAGATTTTGTTCCTAATGTTATATATTTCTCCTCTCACAAAAATGTTGAAGAAAAATGCCCAGCCATGGGACAAGGAACAAAATAATGCAGTTAGAAAAATAAAACAGTTCTTCTAAAGTGTCAAATCTTTGCACATTCCCTCCAATGGAAAGAAAATATTTTAGACATATGCCACCAATAAATATTAGATCACAATTTTATTTGAAGAAGAATAAGGCCAAAGGAAAATATGTGGTTATGCTAGTGGAAGATTCAAGAATGCTGAACAAAACTAACATTCCACTTTCAATGAGATTCTTGTTGTGGTTACTAAAGCTTCCTTGAACCTGATTATAGTTATTGCTCCTATTCAGGACTATGCATAACAAGTTGCTCGAGATCACGACCAGGGTCAATCTAAATGGCCCGGTCCACGAGAGATACAGGAGAATTTCGAGGCGGTTAAGGTCCCTATTGCTTCGGCAGTCACCTAACTCGGAGACTAGCAGTCAATCATAGTCTTATGGCCAATTTTGAGAACAGACCACTTATGTATGTCAGGGCCAGAATTTCCAAGGGCAGAGTTTGCAGAATAGTATGGATACTAGCAGGATGCGACCCGTGAAGCCACGTTGTGGTCGATCTTGTATGAGTCATTTTCGACATTGCTGCCAGGGTTCGAATTTGTGTTTCTCATGCGGGCATCCTGGTCACATCATGTACTTTTGCCCATTAAGAAATCTATATGGCATGATACTCCCTACATGGTCGGTAGGAGCCTCTTTATCGACAGCACATCCTCGAGAGTAAGCTATACGACTGCCGATGGGAAGTGATAGAGGTAGAGGTGGAATGCCCATGTCCAACCCAGGTGGGCAATAAGAAAATCGCATATATGTGTTGTCAGGACGTCAGAATTTAGAGACTTCACCAAACGCGGTCATAGGTATATTTTCCGCATTTTTCATTAGTGTATATGCTTTGGTAGATAGGTTCTACAATGTCATATATTAATCCATTTGTTGCTAGTTAATGTGGTAAACTATGTACTACTACGACAACCGTTTGGGATGTCCATGCCAATGGGCGTGTCCCTGATATTTAGGCGAGTGTATCGAGATTGCGATGTAATGATTTATGATAACCTTACCTTGGCCGATTTGAATGAATTAAAAATGGTAGAATTTAATGTCACTATGAAAACTAATTGGCTGGCCTCTTATTATGCCATAGTGGATTGTTAGAGGAAGGTATTTCGCTTAAACTTTCTGGGAGAGCCCGTTATTGAATGGAATGGCAATGTCATAGAGCCATAAGGGAAGCTTATTTCTTACTTTAGGGCCCGAAAGATGATCACGAAAGGATGTTTCTATTAGATGATATGGGTACAAGATGCAGAGGCAAAACATCCCACCCTTAAATTGGTTTTGGTCGTTATTGAATTTCATGATGAGTTCCCGGATGAGCTCTCGTGCATTCCACCAGAGAGGGAGATTGAGTTTTCTATCGATATGCCACTTGATATTCAGCCTATATCTATTCATCCATACAGAATGGCTCCTACGGAGTTTAAGGTTAATAGACTAGTTGGAGGAACTTCTTGATAAGGGCTTCATTCGACCCACCACTTCCCCGTGGGGAGCCTAAGTGCTATTTGTTCGAAAGAATGGTGGTTCGTTAAGGATGTGTATTGATTATCGACAGCTAAATATGCTGACCATCAAGAGAAAGAATTCACTTCCAAGGATCAATGATATTGTTTCATCAATTACAAGGTGTCTAAGTATTTTTTGAAGATCGATCTCAGATCTAGATATCATCAGCTAAGGATCAAGGAAGAAGATGTTTCGAAGACATCCTTTTAGACCAGATATGTCCACTACAAATGTCTCGTTAGTCGTGCGGCCTAACCAATGCACCAGCGGCCTTCATGGATTTGATGACTCGAGTGTTCAAGCTGTATTTGGATAATTTTGTGATCATGTTCATAGATGATATACTGGTATGTTTTTGAACAGAGGCGGAGCACAGAGATAGTTTGCGAATGGTTTTACGCATACTTCAGGATCACAATTTGTACCAAAATTTTCCAAGTATGAGTTCTGGTTGAACTTAGGGGCCTTTCTTAGGCACATAGTGTCTGGTGAGGGTACATATGTTGATAGTCAAAAGGCTGAAGCAGTTATGAATTGGCTAAGGCCTACAACCCATACCAAGGTACACAACTTCCTTGGCTTGGTTGGTTACTAATGAAGGTTTGTTGAGAATTTCTTATCCATAACTACTTCTTTGAAGAAAATGATGCATAAGGAAGTGAAAATTCGGTGGACAGATGGTTGTGAGAAGAGCTTCCAGGAGTTAAATGATAGGTTAACCTCGGCACCAATATTAACTCTTCTTGAGGTACCCAATGGGTATGTCATATACTGGGATTCCACATAGTGGTCTTAGGCTCTTGAATTAGGCCGATACAGACATAGTAAAAGGAATGGCTTTCTCCCCTTTTTCGGCTTTTATTGTTTAATCATATAAAATTGTTGTGCCTTAGCATGAAATAAGGGATTTTATCAAGAGTTCGAACAGTTCCGTACCCATTAGGGTTTTCAAGGGTCGATATTATTGAGACCTTTTTTTTCATAATGCCTTAGCATAAAATAAAGAATTTGTTCGAGAGTTCGAATGACTTTGTACCCATTAGGGTTTTCAAGGGTCGATATTATTGAGACCTTTTTTTTCATAATGCCTTAGCATAAAATAAAGAATTTGTTCGAGAGTTCGAATGACTTTGTACCCATTAGGGTTTTTAAGGGTCGATATTATCGGGACCCTTAGTAATTCAGCCGAGGGTTTAAGGCCTGTTTTATAACAGAATTCGGATGTCTCTGAACCGTATTAATTTGGCCATAGCCTTTAGTTTGGGATTTTCCCCTTAGGCTCGTTTCCCTGCTATACATCGAACTCATTCGAAGTGTCAATCCCCGAGTGGGGTGAATTGTTTGAACATCAGTTGTGATCGGCCCTTAAGCCAGTTCCACAATAGATCATAAGTATGAAATTGTAAAGTATAAATTTCTCTAAGGCATGAAACATCTGGTAAGGAAAAATACATCTTTCAATAGATTATACATACATACATGTTAGTCCATTAGGGCTCGAGTAATCTACATGGACACGGTTCATTTGACCGTTTGGTCCTTCGCAAAATTTACCTATCGAGACCGTGTTGACACGAAGTATTTTCCTTGTAACTATCCGAGGGTGATGCCCCCAAGTATTCGAGGTTGATTGTAAACGAGCTTCAGATACTGTTGAATTACTCTAAGTTAGTACGAACAATGGTTGCCTCGTTAAATCTCGCCAGAAAAATCCATTTGGGACAAAAACAGGTCTAAGGGAAAAAGAGTGCAACGCGTGCTTTCAGACCTAAGGACTTTGTGTTTGAAGAATCCTTTGGTGTCTTTGATTAAACACCTGCAAATGGATAGTATAAAATATAAACAAAAATGGAGAAGGTCGTACCTTAGCAGTAATATCGTTTGAGGAGTGATATGTTCCAATTGTTTGGTAATTGTTCACCGTTAATCAAGCCAAGTTTGTAGGATCCCTTTCCAATGATATCGAGGACCTGATACAGTCCCTCCCAGTTTGGTCTAAGTTTTCCTTCATTTGGGTCTTGAGTATTAAGGGTGACCTTTCTCAGAACCAAGTCCCCGATTTTAAAGTGTCGAAGATTGGCTATTCGATTGTAGTACCTTTCAATCCGTTGTTTCTGTGCAGTCATTCGAACGAAGGCAACTTCCTGTTTTGCATCTAGAAATTAAAGTCTTGTATTCATAGCCTCGTGATATGATTCTTACATTGCATATCGAAACCTGACACTGGGTTCCTCGATTTCAACCAGGATTAGAGCTTCAACACCATATACTAAAGAGAAGGGTGTTGCCCCCATACTGGATTTTGACGTTGTTCGATACGCCCAAAGAATTTCAGGCAATATTTCTTTCCATTTTCCCTTAGCGCAGTTCAATCTTTTCTTTATATTTTGAATGATGGTTTTGTTTGTCGATTTGGCCTGTCCGTTCCCACTAGGATGATATGGCATCGACAAGATCCTCTTTATTTTGTGATCTTCGAGAAATTTTGTCGCTTTGCCGCCGATGAATTGCTTTCCATTGTCGCATACAATCTCGGAAGGCATCCCAAAACGGCATGTAATGTGGTCCCAAAAGAAGTATATGACTTCTTTCTCTCTAATTTACTCGAAAGCCTGTGCTTCAACCCACTTAGAAAAATAGTCAGTCATAAACACAATAAATTTAGCTTTATCTGGGGCCGATGGCAGAGGGCCGACAATATCCATTCCCCATTTTATGAATGGCAATGGGTATAAGGCTGAGTGGAGTTGCTCTCCGGGTTGGTGAATCATCGGCGCATACCTTCGACATTTGTTGCACTTTCAAACAAACTCTTTTGTATCTTTTTCGATATCGGCCGAAGAGTATCTTGCTCTAATGACTTTGTGAACTAATGATTCGATACCGGAATGATTTCCACAGGTTCCCTCGTGGATTTATCGTAGGACGTATTCGGTATCTCCTGGTCCCAAACACATTTCCAACGGTCCATCAAACATCCTTCTATATAGTGTTCCAACTTCGGCCAATGTGAATCGTGCGGCCTTCATACGTAGAGTCCTCGATTCTTTAGGATCCGATGGAAGTTTCCCGTTCTTTAGGTACTCGATATATTTGTTCTTCCAATCCCACGTCATACTTGTGGAGTTGATTTCGGCGTGACCTTCTTCGATTACTGTCCTTGAAAGTTGTACGACATTCCCCGAGCTAATCTCTCCGTCTTCGACTGATGACCCCAAATTTGCAAGGGCATCGTCCTCGCTGTTTTGTTATCGAGGCACATACTGTTAGGTCCATTATTTAAACCAATGTAGAGTCACATGTAATTTGTCCAAATACCTTTGCATTCGATCTTCGTGAACCTCAAAAGTACTGTTGACTTAGTTTACCACAAGCAGGGAGTCGCATTTGGCCTCGATGACTTCTGCTCCAAAACCTTTAGCTAGCTCGAGACGTGAAATCATGGCCTCATACTCGAACTCATTGTTAGTTAACTTGGAAGTTTTGATAGCTTGTCTAATTATATTACCCGTGGGCGGCTTCAAAACGATGCCTAGCCCAGACCCCTTCACGTTCGAAGCGCCGTCTGTGAAGACGATCCACACCCCCGATCATGTACCCGACTTTAATAACAGTTCCTTTTCGACCTCGGGTACGAAGGCTGGCGTAAAGTCGGCCACGAAGTCTGCTATGATTTGAGACTCGATGGCCGTTTGGGGTCGGTACTCGATATCGTACCCACTGATCTCGACGGCCAATTTGTCCAATTGGCCCGAAAGTTCGGGCTTATGCAAAATATTGTGAAGGGGATAAGTAGTCACCACACAGATCGGGTGGCACTGAAAATATGGTTTTAATTTCCTAGAGGCGCTTATTAGGGCAAGCGTTAATTTATCTAAGTATGGGTACCGGGTATCGACCTCACCTAAAGTTCGACTAACATAGTAAATAGGAAATTGCGTACCTTGTTCTTCTCAAACTAGGACCCCACTTACCGTGCTTTTCGAGACTGCTAAGTACAAGTAGAGTTGCTCGTCCGCTTTCAGAGTATGAAGCAATGCTGGGCTCGAGAGGTACCGCTTTAATTCTTCCAATGCTTGTTGGCATTCCGGGTCCATGCAAAATTGTTCTTCTTTTTGAGCAGCGAGAAGAACCTATGACTTCTATCAGAAGGCCTCGAGATGAATTGGCCTAGGGCGGCTATGCGCCCTCTTAATCTTTGTACGACCTTAACACTGTCCAAGACTGTAATGTCTACGATTGGCTTGATCTTATCGGGGTTGATTTTGATAGCCCGATTTTATACCATAAAGCCGAGGAACTTGCCTGAGCCGCCCCTGAATGCACATTTCTCTAGGTTGAGTTTCATGTTGTATTTCCTTAGTATATCGAAGGTCTCCTGTAAATGTGTCAAATGGTCCTCTGCTCGCAGGGACTTAACTAGCATATCGTCAATAAAAACCTTAATTGACTTACCTATTTGTTCTTCGAATATTCTATTTACTAAGCGTTGATATGTGGCATCGGCATTTTTTAGTCCAATCGACATTACTTTATAACAATAGGTGTCATACTTAGTGATGAACAAAGTCTTTTCCTGATCTTCCGGGTTTATTTGTATTTGATTGTACCCAGCGTAGGCATCGAGAAAATTTAGGATCTCGTGGTCGGCCGTTGCATCGATCATGCGATCGATATTCGGCAAAGGAAAGGAGTCTTTATGACATGCCTTGTTTAAATCTTTATAGTCTACGCACATTCTAAGTTTATTTCCCTTTTTAGGGACTACGACTATGTTTGCTAACCATTCGGGATATTTTACCTCCTAAATGGATCCTATTTTGAAAAGTTTCGTTACCTCGTCGTTGATGAATACATATTTTACCTCGGACTGGGGTCTTCTCTTTTATTTTACCGGGAAAAACTTCGGGTCCAAGCTCAGTCGATGTGTAGCAATTTCTGGCGGGATGCCTTTCATATCTAGGTGGGACCAAGAAAAACAATCCATATTATTGATAAGCAATTTAATGAGTTTTTCCCTGAGCGCGGGGGTTAACTCCGTACCCAGGTATACCTTTCGATCGGGTAGATGTTCGATCAGTATGACTTGCTCCATCTCCTCGACTATCTATTTCGTTGCGTCGGAATCCTTGGGGATTATGAAGGATCGAGGGATCCAGTAGTCCTCGTCCTCGTCCGATCCCTGCTTCCCCGATTGAGTCGAAGCTGGTAGCTGTGGTTGCTATTTAGCTTCATGTTTTCGTTTGGACTCCAATCCCTATGTTGATGAAAGCGCCAATACCGGTATCACTTCGTCGACCGCAAATATATATTTGGTAGTGTGTTGTTCCTCATACATGATTTTTACTCCATTTGGTGTTGGGAGCTTCAGCATTTGTTGAAGGTTTGAGGGGACCACCCTCATGTTGTGAATCCAGGGTCTTCCGAGCAGTGTGTTGTATCTCATATCGCCTTCGATCACACTGAACTTTGTTTCTTGAATAGTTTCGGCTATATTTATTGGTAGGACGATTTCACCTTCCGTTGTTTCACTCGCCATGTTGAAGACATTGAGAATCCAAGATATGGGTATGATCTAATCTTGTAGGCCGAGCTGCTTCACGACCCTCGATAGAATAATATTGGCCGAGCTTCCTGGATCAATTAAAACACGTTTAACCTGAATTTTATTCATAAGTATAGAGATTACCAAAGCATCATTGTGGTGTTGTGACATCCCTTCTGCTTCCGCATCATTCAATGATAAAGTGCCTTCTGGCACATAATCTCGAGTTCGTTTTTCCCTGGTGATTGATAGTTTAGTGTATTCGAACACGGGCCTTTGTGGAATATTGACCCCACCAACGATCATGTGAATCACGTGCTATGTTTCTTCCTGCTCGTTTTTCTTGTTTGCATCCCTGGTTTTGAAATGGTTTTTAGCTCGGTCGCTCAGGAATTCTCAAAGGTGACCATTGTTGAATAGACGGGCCACCACCTCTCTAAGTTGTCTGCAATTGTCAGTTTTATGACCATGTGTACCATGGTATTTGCATATTTTATTGGGGTTCCATTGGGATAGATCGGTTTGTAGGGGTCTGGGCCATCTAGTATATTTAATTCTCACAATGGCTGGCACAATACCTGACGCGTCGATGCTGAAGTTGTATTCTGATAATCGTGATGCTTCTGTGGGATTCGCATATTTATCGAAGCCATTTTTGGTCATGAGCCCTTGAGAGCTCTGTCTTCGATCGTTCCTTCGATCATTTCGGATGGGATTGCATCATGGGCCACTGCTTCTATGATCTGTGTTGTATGGTTGATATCGATCTCTGATTGATCGGGGTTCTTATATCGATATCTCTTTGAGTTCTGCTGACGAGCCTGCTTGGATAAGCGGAACCGGAAGGGGACCCCAATTGAATGGTACCAATTATGTACATCGGCCCAGGTTACCGCTGGATATTCAATTATATTCATCTTTAGTTGTTGTGATTCCACCGAACTTCGTTCGTTCAAACCTTGAGTAAAGGATTGAATAGCCCAATCGTCTGTGACCGGTGGTAGTTCCATGTGTTCCATCTGGAACCGAGATACGAATTCCCTCAACATTTCATTGACTTTTTGTTTCACCTTGTAGAGGTACGATTTTCTAGTTGCAACCTTTATCACTCCGGCATGTGCCCTTACGAAGGAGTCTGCAAGCATGGAGAACGAATCGATGGAATTTCGTGGCAAATTGTGGTACCATCTCATTGCTTCTTTCGACAAGGTTTCTCCAAATTTCTTCAGTAGAATAGATTCAATCTCATCGTCTTCCAAGTCATTTCCTTTTATTGCGTATGTATAAGAAGTGGCATGTTCATTAGGGTCGGTGGTCCCATTGTACTTAGGAATTTATGGCATACGGAATTTCTTCGGAATGTGTTACGGAGTCACACTTGGAGGGAAAGGCTTCTGTAACAATTTCTTTGAATCCATACCTTTTAGAATCGGCGGTGCCCCCGATATTTGTTCAACTAGGGAGTTGTATCTCTCCACTTTCTTGTCATTTTCCTCGATTTTTCTTTCTCCCGATTCAATCCGTTTAGTGCGCTCCTTGAGCATTTTCATAATGGCGGGGTCAGTCCCCGATTCGTTGGCTTTCGACCTTTCCGGCATAGGCTCAGTCCTATGAATGACTTCTGGTTCGATCCTACTCGGTGTTGATCCTGTAACATTTCGAATATCAATTGGAGGCTAACTCAACCATATTCTCCACCATGCGTACCTCGACCACCTGATCGAACTTCTCTGCGTATGCTACCTTTGGGATCAATGCCCAAATTTGTGTTTAGGGCGACATGTGAACTGACATCGATGGGATTTTCAATTGGTGCTTCCTCGAGGTCATCCTGAGGCACCTCGATCCCTAGGGCGACTATATTGTCATTTTCCCCATGAAATCCGAGGACGTTGTCACCATGTGTAGGCGCTGCTTGTGAGTTTGACATGTTTATCATGAAAACAATGATTCTTATGAGAACTAGTGTAAAGCAGTGTATGTTATTGGAATCAGTATTAAGCAATCACTATAATGATTAGAAGCTGATGAACAATAGTGTAAACGAGAAAGAGAATTATATTGCTTTTGTGCCTGTCCACCGTGACTTACAAATGATTAGAACCCCCCTTTATATAGTTGAGGAATTCCACTTATGGTATAATTCTAATTACAGATGGAAATCTTATGATTAGCTAATTAACCATTTCTGATTCGATCCGTTCCGAGATTTATGCCATGATCCTCAACCAGTCACCGAGATTTATGCCATGATCCTCGACCAGCCACGGATACCTCGCTTTTCTGTTATTATGTTATCTTCTATCCTTGCTCGATGTCTGTCTCATTTGGATTCGATCGCTATTAGCCTCGATCTCGACAGGTACTTCGATTCTGAACTCGGTACCTTATCCTCGTGATTTAGTCTGTTCTGTTACGAGGTCGTCCTTCTATGCAACCTCCCGGTCTCGGTCAAATAGTAAAATCGGATGGGCTCGGTTTTAACCGTATACACAAATACTACTTTTCAAACCAAATACTACTTTTCTAGTCTCTCTCTCGCCCCCTCTCTGTTTATCTTCTATAATTTCAAAATATTATCGTCCTTTTAATTATTGAGTGTAATTTATAGAATTATACATAAATATTTACTAATTAGAAAAATATTGTTTGGAGAGAAAAGTAGTTCAAATATAATATGAACTATTATAGTTCACATATAATAACATGAAAAGGATTACTATTATATGATATTATTCAAATAAAAAAATAATTTATGTACCATAATAAAACAAATATTAATTGGGTTTAAAGTCCAATATAAAGGTTTAACAAAAATATTAGGCGCAAGAAAGGGATAACTTCTAAAGTATTAACCATTATTTTATACATAAATTTTCACCTTTTTATCCATGATAAAGTTTTCTTGTTATATATTTCAAGATCTCGTGGTTGATATTTTTATAACTTTTACAAGAAAAAAACATGGAAAATTTATATTACTTATTTAAAGTCATAACACGTGACCTTTTAAATATTTTTCAACTTTAGCTAATCTTTTATGGTTGATATTTTTCAACTTCTACAAGAACTAAACATGGAAAAATTATACTACTTATTTAAAGTCATAACACGTGACCTTTTAAATATTTTTCAACTTTAGCTAATCTTTTATGGTTGATATTTTTCAACTTCTACAAGAACTAAACATGGAAAAATTATACTACTTATTTAAAGTCCTAAACACGTGACCTTTTAAATATTAG
Source organism: Nicotiana otophora (assembly GCA_000715115.1). NCBI lineage: Eukaryota > Viridiplantae > Streptophyta > Magnoliopsida > Solanales > Solanaceae > Nicotiana > Nicotiana otophora. The sequence goes on along the minus strand of AWOL01S0013650.1, from coordinate 281,071 downwards.
GCATAAAAGTTGTATTATCTATTAATTACTTTAATATAGTTAAAACACACACACATTAGTTGACTTTTTTTTCCCACATAATCTGCATCCACTAAAAGTAATATGAAAGATTTATAAGTATTTTATAGAGTTTAAACAAGGAAAGAATTTATGTATGGTAAAATACCAATTGATTTAAAGCCCTCAAATTTAGAACTTCTTACCTACCTCAAATAAGGAAAGATTTAATAATAAAATTTTTAGAGAATTAATTAAATGAATGTTTTATCCAATGTGAAATTTATTTTTAAAGAGTAACAAAGGCGAACGACACTTCGCTAAAAGGTTTCGTGCTTTTAATATAGTATATATATAGATAGATATAGATTAATATATGTAGATTTTGAACCTATTACTTGAACAAAAAGAAACGGCTTAGAGAAAAGGGGTGTTTTAAAGTTTTCAATTCACACCAATTCCTCTAGTCGTTGTTAGGGTATCAAGAGCCAAGGGCTCCGTCGTTCAATCATGTCAAATTCAAATCCTAAAATTCATGCACTGGGAAGCAGCTCCCCCAGTTTATGTCGAATACTTCCAAAATATAGGATACTCAGCAAGAGCATTTGTTGGCACTGCTTCAGGAGATACGGGAGTCGAAGGTGGAAACTACTAAGAATTTAAAGCTAATCCAGGAGAAATTGGATTTCCCTTCTCCATCAGTTAATCACTCAGGATTTCCCAAGAACTGTAGCTCTTTTGGCTTAATTGCATTTTATCTGTTGCAACTGTAGCAACTGTATTTCATTTAGCATAAGCCTTTGGGTCCGTTGGAGAAATGTATGCTTGTATGTATATGCGCGTGTGTGTGTGCTGATTTATCATAAGTTTCATGCATATCTTAAATATATGTATACTGGTTTGGACTTTACTGATTTCTATGATGTATTTATCTTCTTCTCATTTTCTAAAAATTCGTCCATTAGTGAATTGCTTTATTGTTACAGAAGTACAACCAGCGCCATCGCCATATCAGCAGCACAATGTAAATTACAATAATTGGATTTAAGGGGAATGTACATATGGTGACACATGTACGCATTTGCATTCTTGGACTAATAGTTATTGCTTCAATTTGTCGATCAAAATCGAAGTCTCCTAGGTCTGATTATAACGACCCGACCAATCATTGTGAGAGTAATAGCCCCAATCCCCTATTTTCTGCTTTCCCCATATCTGTTTCTACTTATGTGACTTGCCGGGAGGTCTTGTTTTTGGTTTTGGAGTGAGTTGGGACACTTAGTCCCTAAAATGGAAGCTTAAGTATTAGGATTTTGACCGTAGTCGGAACTGTATGAAGATGACTCCGGAATCGAGTTTCGTCGGTTCCGTTAGCTCCGTTGGGTGATTTTGGACTTATGAGCATGTCCGGATTGTTAATTTGAGGTTTGTAGCTTATTTAGGCTTGAAATGGCGAAAGTTAAAGTTTTGGAGATTTTGACCGGAAATGGACTTTTTGATATTGGGGTCGGATTTTGATTTAGGTGGGAGTAGTTCAGTAATGTTGAATATGACGTGTGTGCAAAATTTGAGGTCCATCAGACATGGTTTGATAGGTTTTGGCATCGATTGTAGAAATTTGAAGTTTCAACTTCATTAAGTTCGGATTGGAGGGTGATCCGTGTTTTGGTTGTTGTTTGATGTGATTTGAGGGCTCGACTAAGTTCGTGTGGTGTTTTGGGATTGGTAGGTATGTTTGGTTGAGGTCCCGGGGGCCTCGGGTGTGTTTCAGATGCTTAACAGTTTGAATTTGGACTTGGGCAAATGGCTGAAGTTGCTAGTTCTTGTGTAATCACATCTGCGCAAGGCTGACCATAGGTGCGAGCCTGCTGGTGCGAGAGATACGGCACAGAAGCAGAGTTCGGGGGATTGGTCAGGGGTCATAGGTGCATGGGAAAGGCCACATCTGCAATGCCCGCAGATGCGCAAGTCTGATTGTCGGTGCGAAGAGAGACCGCAGAAGCAGACAGGATTTCGCAGGCGCGCACTCGCAGGTGCGACCCCTTCATCGCAAGTGCGGAGGCAGAGGGGAGTAAGTGGTTTGAACATAAGCGCTCTTTTCACCGCACAAGAGGACGCACAGGAGCAAGCCCAGGCTCCGCAAGTGCGGAACTTCTTGGGCAGAACCTACTTAAGCGAGACTTCGAGATTTTAGGCCATTTGTATCATTTTGAGCTCAGACTTTGGAGGTCTTTAGAGGGTTTTCAAATAGATTACTGAGGTAAGCTTCTTGTAATCATTTTTCATCAATAATCTTGCTTCCCCATTTATTTTCCACCTAGTTAGTGTATATTTAAGGTGGAATTTGGGAGTTTGAGGCTAGGGATTTCAAGAGTTTGATTTTGGGTTTTGAGTGGACTTTTGAGGTCGAACTTTGATAAATTTGGTATGGTTGGACTCATGAGTGAATGGGATTTCAAATTTTGTGAATTTTGCCCGATTCCGAGACGTGGGCCCGGGGAGACTTTTCGGGGCGATTTTCTAATTTCTTACTTTAGCTTTGATTTCATTAATTAGATTAGTTTCTTATAGTTGTATTTATGGTATGTAATTGATTTTGGGTAGATTTCGGCCATTAGGAGTCGGATATTCATGGAAAAGGCATTGTTACAGATTGGTTGAGCTTGGTTCGAGGTAAGTGGCTTGCCTAACCTTGTGGGGGGAAATTCCCTTAGGAGTTGGTACTGTGTGATATTTGAGTGCCGTGTACGTGAGGTGACGAGTACTTATATAGGCTATTTGTTGTAAAACATGATTTATTTTACTGAGTAGTAATCTTTTCTTCCTTTAAATTGAGTTATACCAATTAAATTAGTATTAGCCTATTTTTCATTCTTAATTGAGGTATCCCATTATGTGTAGCTATCTTGTTTAGTCTAATATCTCATGTCTATGTGCTTGAGCTACATATTTGAACTCTGTGAGTCATGCCTAGTTGATTTCCTACTTTTTCGTTATTCTTTATCAGTAAAACTGTAGAAATCTTGTTGTTAATTATTGTATTTATCGGTTTGAGCTGTGTATTTACTTTTGAGACTACGAGGCGGTTCTTCGGGAGTTCTCCCTGCACATTTACTTTTGAGACTACGAGGCGGTTCCTCGGGATTTCTCCCGGCATATTTACTTTTGAGACTACGAGGCGGTACCTCGGGAGTTCTCCCTGTACATTTACTTTTGAGACTACGAGTCCGTCCTCGGGAGATCTACCTGCACATTTACTTTTTGGACTACGAGACGGTATCTCCGGAGCGCCCCCTGTTGTTATCACATTGTTCATGTGTTGTTGTTTCTCTGTGAATTCTTGCTGTTAATTTCTCCATTTTTACTTCATTTTTATTATATCATATGTCTTGTTATTATATCCCAGTAGGGCCCGAAACTGACCTCGTCACTACTCTACCGAGGTTAGGCTTGTCACTTACTAGGTACCAATTGTAGTGTACTCATGCTACTCTTCTGCATGTGTTTTGTGTGCAGATTTAGGTGCTCATTATCAGCCGCATTACCAGTGAGTCGAGATAACTTTGGAGACTTCAAGATATATCTGCCGCGTCCGCAGACCTCAGAGTCCCCCTCTATTCTTCCCATGTCAAACACTTCCTGTATTTTGTTTTTTTAGACTCTGGTGTATAGAGATACTATTTTCTTTTAGTAGCTTGTGACTCATGATGTTCCGGGTTTTGGGAAGACTGTGAATTATAGAGTATTGGTTATTGTACATGCCGAGCGGCATTGTTACTAGTTATTCAATTATCCACTACTGTTAGTTGCCAAGTTTTACTTTCGTATTGTTATTTCTCCAATTTGTAAGGCTTACTTAGTCGTAGAGGCTAGGTGTCATCACGACGTTATACAGAGGGAGTTTGGGTCGTGACAAGTTGGTATCAGAGCTCTAGCTTCACAAGTGTCGTGAGTCACAAGCTAGTTTATTAGAGTCTCGCGGATCGATACGAAGACGTCTGTACTTATCTTCGGGAGGCTATGGAACTGTTAGGAAACATTATACGTCTTTGATTCCTTGTCGTGCAAAATTTGTTGACATCAAAAAATTCTAAACTTTTGTATTCTATTCTTTCTCACAGATGGTGAGGAACCGTACCGGAGGATCTGATGACTAGGCACTCGCACCCCCTGCTAGAGCCGCGAGAGGTTAGGGCGGGGATAGAGGCCGAGGACGACCACGCGGTGCAGCCAGAGCACCCGCGCGCACTACGATAGAGGATCCCCCAGTAGCTCCAGCTGGAGGGAAGGCACCTGAGGTGCCTATTAGTACACCAGCTTCCAGGAGACTCTAGCCTAGTTTTTGAGTATGTTCAGCACCTTATATCAGGCTGGACTGATTCCACTTGCTCCTGCCACATCTCAGGCCGGGAGAGGGGCACAGGCTCCCGCAGCCCATACTCCTGAGTAGAGAGTCCAGGTTGACCAGGCCCCAGAGTTCATCCCTATGCAGCCAGTAGCTCCGGTTCAGCACGAAACTAGGACAACCGCTTATGAGGCAGAGCAACTCAGACTTGAGAGGTACAAGAAGTACCACTCACCTATCTTCAGTGGATTGGCTACAGATAATGCTCAAGGTTTTCTGGAGGAGTGTTATCGTATTCTCCATACAATGGGCGTAGCAGAGACGAGTGTGGTTGCTTTTACCACCTTCCAGCTTAGAGGAGCAGCCTATCAGTGGTGGTGTGCTTATGAGTTGAGTAGTCCAGATGAGGTAGCTTCACTTACATGGACTCAGTTCTGGGATATATTTGTGAGAGAGTATGTCCCTCAGAGCCTCAGGAACTCATGGCGCGCGGAGGTTGAGCAGCTGTGCTACGGTGCTATGGCTGTGTCAGAGTATGCAGTCCACTTCAGTGATTTGGCCCGACATGCACCGGCCTTGATTGCCATAGTTCGAGAGAGGGTTCAACGGTTTATTGAGCGACTCCACCCCAATATCCTGATTAGTATGTCCAGGGAGTTGGAGATTTATATTTCTTATCAGCGGGTTGTGAGTATTGCAGGAGATTGGAGGGCATGCTTGATCGAATAGAGAGGAAAGGGAGGCCAAGAGGTCTCGAGAGTCTGGCACTTACATCGGTACTCGTGACCCAGCTCCAGGAGCCTTATTATGCACTGCTAGTATCTAGTGTGCCTCTGGCTCGGGGTGCTGTTAGCGGCTAGTCCAACAGACCTGGCCCGAGTCAGTCATAACAGCCACACCCTCCGAGGGGTTGTTTTGAGTGTGGCGACACTTTCCATATGGTGAGGGATTTCCCCAGACATAGGAGGGGTGCACCTCCGCAGACTTCTCAGCCACCACGTGCTCCACCGGGTCCTCAGGATATGATTCTAGCACTAGCTACCGCCCCACCTACTCAGCCAGCTCGAGGTGGAGGTCAGAGAGGTCAAGGTCGCCCTAGAGGGGGAGGCCAGGCCAGATATTATGCTCTTCCGGCTTGTATAGAGGCAGTTGCTTCCGACTCAGTCATTACAGGTATTGTTCAAGTTTGTCATAGAGACGTGTTGGTCTTATTTGATCTAGGCTCTACATATTCCTATGTGTCCTCTTATTTTTCCCCATATTTGGGTGTATCTCGGGATTCTTTGAGTTCCCCTGTTTATGTGTCTACTCCTGTGGGAGAATCTCTTGTTGTGCACAGCATGTATCGGTCGTGTTTGATTGCTCTTAGTGGTTTTAAGACCAGATCCAATTTATTATTACTTAACATGGTAGACTTTGATGTTATCTTGGGCATGGACTGGTTGCCGCCCCATTATGATATTCTTGATTGTCACGCTAAGATCGTGACGCTGGCTATGCCAGGTTTACCATGATTAGAGTAGAGAGGTACCTTAGAATATACTCCCAGCCGAGTTATTTCATTTCTTAAAGCACAACGAATGATTGAGAAGGGGTACGACACGTATCTAGCTTATGTGAGAGATGTCAGTATTGATATCCCTACAGTTGAGTCAGTTCCAGAAGTGAGGGATTTTCCATGTGTTTCCAACTGATCTTTCGGGCATGTCGCCCGATAGAGATATTGATTTTGGCATTGATTTGTTGTCGGGAACTCATCCCATCTCTATTCCTCCATATCATATGGCTCCTCCCGCATTGAAGAAGTTGAAGGAGCAGTTACAGGAGTTGCTTGATAAGGGCTTCATTCAGCCCTATGTGTCAACTTGGGGTGCTCCTGTCTTGTTTGTGAATAAAAAAAGATGGTTCTATACGTATGTACATTGATTATCGCGAGTTGAACAAAGTTACAGTGAAGAACATGTATCATTTGCCTCGTATTGATGACCTATTTGATTAGTTATAGGGTGCCTGAGTGTTTTCCAAGATTGACTTACGTTCAGGCTATCATCAGTTGAAGATTCCGGAGCCAGATATCCCTAAATTTAGACTTATCCAACATTAGCCACTTAATTCCTTAATTAATTTGTTAATCCTCCATTAACCAGTAATTACCCAATTACCCACATAATTAGGAATTATCTCAAATTACTTAAAATACTACTCACTTTTAACAAAGTTTGAACACCTTTCTATTATGGTCATGTGGTACCTTGTATGACACTAGTCTATAAATACGGGGTATTGTAGCTTGGACCGTATTTTATCTCAAAATGTCAAACTTCGACGAAAATTCATTTTCTTCAATTTGCTTACCCTCTCACCTTCATGAATTTACTCATCACTTGTTTGAAGTAGCATAATGCTTATAATTGCATTCCCGAACTTACGTCGATTAACTTACGACGAAACTTTGACGTACGAAAATGCGGGATGCAACATCCTTCCCCCCTTAGAAACATTCGTCCTCAAATGTTTACTCTTAGAGACTTTGGGAAAATCTTTTTGCCAGAGTCTCTTCCGTGTACTAGACTAAAACTAACCTGTACGCAGCCAGAAAACATACTATACATTCCACACATGGCCAATGTTTATAATTAGCAACACTTGGCTTCACACAGCTGTCCATTATAAATTCTGAAAGNAGAAAACATACTATACATGCCACACATGGCCAATGTCTATAATTAGCAACACTTGGCTTCACACAGCTGTCCATTATAAATTCTGAAAGTCAAAAATAAGAGCTTACCTGATGACCTACTGGCCTGAATAGAGCTGTGGTGAGGTATCCCACCTCGAGCCATATCTTCAGTTTGAAATAGGTGGGGGTATTTATACTTCATATCTTCCTCCACTTCCCTAGTCATCTCGTCCACATTCTTGCTTCTCCATAAAAACTTCACGGAGGCTACCTCCTTATTCTGTAGCTTGCGGATTCATCGGTATAGGATGGCAACAAAAATGTCCTCTTATGAAAAGTCCTCTATAATCTATACATCATCCGTGGGCACCACTCGAGTTGGATCGCCAATGCACTTCCGTAACATAGATACGTGAAAACCCGGATGGACAGACTCCAATTCTGAGGGCAATGCTATCTCATAAGCTACTTGGCCCACTCTACAAATGATCCTATAAGGCCCAATATACCGTGGGCTAAGCTTGCCTTTCTTGACAAACCTCATAACGCCCTTCATATGTGACACCTTTAAGAATACCAGTCATTAACCTCGAACTTTAAGTCTCGTCGCCGCACGTCAGAATATGACTTCTGACGACTCTGGGCTGTCAATAGTCGCTCCCGAATAAGATTTACTTTCTCTACGGCTTACTGAACCAAGTCTGGCACATGTAACCCAGATTCTCCAACATCAAACCACCCTATAGAAGATCTGCACTTACGCCCATACAAAACCTCGTACGAAGCCATCTGGATACTGGAGTGGTAACTGTTATTATATGCAAACTCAATAAGAGGTAAATGTTCATCCCAACTTCTTTTAAAATCCAACACACATGCTCGTAACATATCCTCGAGCGTCTGAATCGTGCTCTTAGCTTGTCCATCAGTCTGTAGATGAAAAGCTGTGCTGAGATTCACCTGATTCCCTAGACCTCTCTGAAATGACCTCCAAAAATGTGCTATAAACTAAGCCCCATGGTCAGATATAATAGATACTGGTACTCCGTGTAGCCGCACTATCTCCTTAATATATAACCTTTCATAGTCTTCTGCTGTATATGTAGATCTGACCGGTTGTAAATGAGCTAATTTCGTGAGCCTATCGACTATCACCCATATGGAATCGAACTTACGATGAGAACGAGGTAAACCCGTGATAAAGTCTATGTTTATCGCCTCCCATTTCCACGTCGGGATTTCTATAGTCTGCATTAGCCCTCCGGGCTTTTGGTTCTCTACCTTTACCTGCTGGCAACTAGGACACTGAGCGACAAACTCAGCAATGTTCTTCTTCATATCGTTCCACCAGTACACATCATTAATATCATGATACATCTTCGTGGACCTAGGATGAATGGAGTACCACGAATAATGTGCCTCTGAAATAATCTTGTCTCGTAGCCCTACTACATCTGGAACACACACACGACCCTGTATCTGAGAATCCCATCTCCCTTGAGCTCTAACAACGGCTTCTTCTGCTGCAGAACTCGCTCTCTCAACTCGACCAACTCTGGGTCCTCGTACTGCCTCTCCTTTATTTCAGCTATGAGAGATGATTTTGCAGTATTTTGGAGTACAACTCTACCATCACCAGAGTCTACTAAACGAACCCCCAAACAAGCCAATTGATGAATCTCTCTAGTTAATTGTCTTTTCTCGGCCTCTACATGTGCTAAACTACCCATAGATCGACGACTTAAGGCATTTGCTACAACATTAGATTTCCCTGGAT
>AWOL01S0013650.1:209648-266332 GCA_000715115.1 Nicotiana otophora | reverse complement strand
CCCCCCCCCCCCCCCAAAAAAAAAAAAAACGTGGCAGCCATATAATAGTCATTAGGTGACTCTTAAATGAAAAATTGCAAGATGGCACTTTGAGAGGGTTTGATACCTAAGTCATCACTTTAACAGGAATACTAACATATTTTACGTCAATATCAAAAATGCTCTTGGAGTTCATTAAGACATGAAAAGAGAAAAGTTTAGCAAAGTGTAGATTAAATTAAATCTCACCATTAGAACTCAGGTCATACACAGAAGTTGTGATAGAAATGCTAGACCACACTTGACCATTGTCATTTCTATCCCTCTTTTCAACTTCTTCCTCTTGTTTTCTTCCTTTTTGGGTAGGAAATGGCTAGAGTAATATTTCAAAACTTCTAATTAGAATGTGTAGGTATTAGAACTTGCCTTTTCGAGTGAACAATGAGAAAGTATGATAAATATAAAGGCATCTACCTCAACAGACCTACTCCCAGATAACACTTACTAAAATGGCTTGTTCTTCCTCATAAAATAGTAGGAAACTTAGTAATGTGACATTTCTGTTTCAACAAGAATTCGAGAAAGAATATCATACAGATGTTTCTCTACTCCAGGTATGTTAAAGCTATCCCTTCTTTCCGTTTAGCATGATCCAAGTAACGATACGTAAACATAATGCTATTCCATAAGTGGTTCTACTTTTAGTAGTTAAGTATGTCTATATTATTCATTACTATAAAGTTATATTCAAGCATGTCTAAGCATATTCCTAAATCTCTATTGAGGTATTTGATAAGGATGTTAATGTTTATAATATAGTGATACACGCATCTTCATGCATATTCATTTACCACCGTGCTACGGCCGGTCGGTAAGTTATGTATAATTATTTACCACTGGTTGGGCAGACATGCATATTCATTTACCACCAAGCTACGGCCGGTTAGGCAGTTACATATTTACCACCGAGCTACGGCCGGTTGGGAAGTCATGCATATTCATTTACCATCGTGCTTCAGCCGGTTGGGCAGACATGCATATTTATTTAGCACCATGCTACGGCCGGTTGGGCAGTCACATATTTACCACTGAGCTACGGCCGGTCAGGCAGTCATGCATTTACCACCATGCTACGGCCGGTCGGGTAGTTACCACTGATCAGTTGGGAAGTCATGCATCATACAATATGGATAATAGTCCTAAAGAGAAGCATTGTATATATATATGAGTATAATAAGTATGCACATACGGTGGCACTTCATAGATTCGGGTTGATTCTTATATGTCTTTAATTAATGTTGACTTATTGTTATGTTTCGGTTCTGCCTTTCATACTCAGTACATTATTCGTACTGACGTCTTTTTGTTGGGGACGCTGCATTCATGCCTGCAAGTATAGATAATCAGTTTGACGAGCCCTCATAGTAGACGAGATTGGCATTTAACAAAGGATCGGTAAGACTCCACCTCGTTCGGAGTGCAGCCAAGTCTATGAGTCATCGTGTCATACTTTTGCTAATGACTTATGGGTAGGCCGGTACCGTGTCCCATTTGATGTCAAATAATCTTAGAGGCTTTGTAGACAGAGGATCATTTTGTACAATATGTCAGAGGCCTTGATGGCCCATATGTATTCATGTTTTATGAAAACTGATTCAGTGATACAGTGTTGCCCACTTATAGTTATACATTATGAGTTGTGGCCATGTTGGCCCATGATAGTTATAGAAGAAAAACAAATAAGTGACACAGTGGTTTGCTTGGGCCAGCATGGCACTGGGTGCCAACCATGCCTCCCCAGGTTCGGGGCATGAAAAAATGGTATCAGAGCAAGTCGTGTCCTAGGAAGTCTACAAAGTCGTTCCTAGTAGAGTCTCGCTTATGGTGTGTTGTGAGCCACATTTATAATTGAGAGGCTATAGGGCATTTAGGAAATGTTACCCTTCTTTTGTTTCCTGATCGTGCTAAAGAGCTAAGTCATAAGAATTTAGTATGAAACTTCCACCATATTTCGTATGCACCAGAGATGCAGGTATCATAGTAGAGCTTTAAGGTTTAGATGTAATTTCTACTTATATGGAAGGGAGGTTATGAAAGCGACAGAAGATACGATGCGACATTAATAGCTAAGTAAGGTAAATGTGAATAAGATACAAGATACTCAAGTACAAAAGATTGTGAATAGTGCAGAGCTCAGATAGAGGTTGGGTTTTAGTTAAGTATACAGAGGAGACCCTAGCAAAAGTTTTGAAAATCTCTAAGAGTTAACATTCGAGGACGAATGATCTAAAGGGGGAAGGATGTTACATCCCGTACTTTAACATTAGGATAAGTCGTAGTAATCCAAAATAGCTTGAAGGGATTAAGACCATTCATGAGATTATAGAGGATTTTTCACTATGTTATTGTAAGACCCCGTAAGTTTAGCAACCTTGATACCGTTATATACATTTGATATGGTATTTTGAGTAGAGTATTTTTGAAAAACAGTTTGAAAAATATGATTTTATATAATTATTAATATTACTACTTTCAATTATACTCATAATATGAGAAAGTTTATGACATTTGCTTTAATGTAAAGATATAAATTATTTTCTCACGAAAAAAGAAGGATATCTTTTTACCATTTTAAGAATTAATCATACGAAAATTTTTACTCTTTATATGAAATTATGAAAATTAGAAGTTGACAAAATATATGTATGTTTTCATGAAATAATAGTGTATGTATTGATTTTATATGGTACCACATGACCATGATAGTAGGGTATATATAAAGTGTGTTAAAAAGTGGGTAGTATTTTAAGTAATTTGAGATAATTGGTTAGTTAATGATTTTTGTGGAATATTAGTTCGTTAATTATAAAATTTTAGATAAGTCTTGAGCGGTTTTAGAAAATTTTAGAAAATATTTTATAATAATTATAAAATATTAGTTAGTTAATTATAAATTTTAGATAAGTCTTGTGAAATGTTTGAAGAAAGTTGTTACCCGTAACCTTAGGAACATAAATATATGATTTTCACCAAGTTCCATAACTATTTTCGTGGTAAACTCCCATTTTTATTAAACCCTAGGTTTTTCATCTAAACCCACGATTTCTACCACTTTTCATGTTACAATCTACCAATAATCTATGTAGTAAACTTATATTAAGTAGAAATTACTTACCTCACAAAGCTAGGTCGAAATCCCCTCCTTAAAAGCTCTCAAATCGCCCAAGAGTGGAAGAAAATGTGATAAAAATGGCCTAAGTCCCGTATTAAATGAACCCTCACTACCCAGCGACTTTCGCACCTTCGTGTAACGACCCGACCGGTCATTTTGAGTATTACAACCATGTTGCCCCATTTACTGCTCAAATTGGGCTTTACAGTTGTTGTGTGACTTGCCGGGGCAATTGGTTCGGGTCCGGTGAGATTTTGGAATGAATTGAAACACTTAGTTCCAAGGTTTAAAACTTAAGTGTAAATAGTGACTGGATGTCGACTTATGTGTAAACGACTTCGGAATTTAATTCTGATGATTCCAATAGCTCCGTATGGTGATTTTGGACTTAGGAGCCTGTCTGGAAAATTATTTGGAGGTCCCTAATGGAATTAGGCTTGAAATGCCGAAAGTCGAAGTTTTGGAAAGTTTGATCGGGGGGTTGACTTTTTGATATCGAGATCAGAATCCGATTCTGGAAATTAGAATAGCTTTGTTATGTCATTTATGACGTGTGTGCAAAATTTGAAGTCATTTCGGATTGATTTGATGTATTTCGGAACAAGATATAGAATTTAAAAGTTCAAAGTTCATTAGGGTTGAATTGAGGTGCGATTCGTAGTTTTAGCGTTGTTTGATGCGATTCGAGGCTTCGACTAAGTTCGTATGATGTTTTAGGACTTGGTGGTATATTTGGTTGACATCCCGAGGGGCTCGGGTGAGTTTCGGTGGTTTCAGACCATTTCTAGGACATTCTTAGTTGTTGGTTTTTGGCCACAAAGGTATGCATCGCGATCACGGACAAATGGCCGCGATCGCGAAGAGCAATTTTGCTGTTTGGGCACTGTGAATCACGATCGCGGAAGCCTTTTCGCGATCGGGTAGAGGAAATTCCTATTGCACTAACCCGACTTTGGAAGCTTATATCTCGCAATCCATAAGGAATTGGGAGATGATCCAAAAATGGAAGTTGTAGCCCTTGATGTCTATTTATCAAAATATAAGACAATTTATCATTTAAAGTTGCGTACAAAAAGTTATGGTTGATAAACTATAGGATGTCTGGGAAGAGTTTGGAAATATTTGTTGCATAGGGCTGACTTTGGAAGCTTATATCTATAAAGCTATAAGGTATTGGGAGATGAGCAACACATGAAAGTTATAACACTTGGTATCTAGTTTTAAAAACATTAAACCATTTGCAATTTGAAGTTTTGTACAAAAGGTTATGACCATTATACTAGAGGCTGCCTGGAAGAGTTGGGGAGTTTGTTCTTTGCGATCGCGAAGTATTTTCCGGGATAGCGAAGAGCAATTTTTGGGCTGAAAAATTTTGTGCTTCGCAATCGCGAAGCATTTTCCGCGATCACGAAGTGTAAATTCCTGGACAGAAGATATATTTTGAGGTTTCGGCCATTTTAACACATTTGGAGCTATGGAGCTCAGATTGAAGCGATTGTTGAGGCGATTTTCACCATATGGATTGGGATAAGTGATTCTAACTCGGTTTTGGTTAAATTACACGAATCTATTATTGTTTTTATCAACAAATTAGTGTTTTGGGTTGAAAATAGTAGAAAAAATCATAGACTTTAATTGAAGATTTGAAGGCCGAGTTTTAGTCGGATTTGAGTAATTTTGGTATGGTTGGACTCGTGGTTGAATTGGGGTTCGTATTTTGTGAGTTTTATCGGATTCCGAGATGTGGGTCCCACGGGTGATGTTTGGGGAATAATTTTGGATGTTGTGGAAAATATTAGTATTTTGATATGGAATTAATTCCTATAATGTTTTTGAGCTGAATCAAATTAATTGTGACTAAATTCGAGCTGTTTGGAAGTTGATACGCGCAGAATGGAATTTCTGGAGCATTGCTTAGCTTGCTCGACATTGGATTTGGCTTGTTCGAGGTAAGTAACTCTTCTAATCTTGACGTGTGGGCGTTCACTATAGAAATTGTGAAATAATTGTTTCTGTGTAATTTTATAGTTAAATGATCTTGGCATTTTCCATGAAGTTTTATGAGTTATAGAAATTGAGCTGAAACGCATATTAAAAATCATGTTGAAGCTATCTGCCAGTATTATTGGGACCCACAGAGGTCATATTGTTATGAATTATTTATTTTAAATTAAAAATTCATATTCAGTCATATTCATTTCATTGCATATCATAACTCAGTCTCTATTCTTATTAATTGATACATCATATCATCATTTTGTGCTATTCTCATGACATTGTGAGCCCATGAGAGAGAGACTGGAGAGATTGATGACTGAGGGAGGCCGAGGGCCTGATTGTGAAGATATTGTTTTTTTGAGATCGGGCTGCACGCCGTAGCAGGCCATGTTGGCTTTATATATATTATACTATTGCACGTGAGTTGGCCGTGCAGCACGTGAGTTGGCCATGCGGATCCATATATTATACTATAGCACGTGAGTTGGCCGTGCGGATCCAGATATTATTATAGCACGTGAGTTGTCCGTGCGGATCCAGATATGATATTATAGCACGTGAGTTGTCCGTGCAGCATGTGAGTTGTCTGTGCTTATAGCGTTTGGGCTGTAGGAGCCCCTCACGAGTCTGTACACACCCCCAATGAGCGCAGTCGACTATAAACAGGGATCGAGCTGCACGCTGCATCAGGTATTATATAGCGCTGAGTGATTGACTATGTTGAACATAGTGAGAGAGAATGTGAGACAGTGAGATTGAGTACTCTGAGAGTGTGAGTACATGAGTACAATCTCTGGGATGCATTGCATTGACATGCACACACGACATACATGCATAGAGATGTGTTTTCCTCATGCATAGAGTTGGGTTAGGTGCCATCATGACTAGTTGGATTTTGGGTCGTGACAAGGTGGTATCAGAGCTCTAGGTTCATAGGTTCATAGGTTCTACAAGTCATGAGCAAGTGTCTAGTAGAGTCTTGCGGATCGATATGATGACGTCCATACTTATCTTCGAGAGGCTACAGGGCATTTTGGATATATACTTCCCATCTTTCTTTCTTTATCGTGAAGAATTGGTTCAGCTTGAAACATAACTCTTTGAAATCATTCCATGTATTCGTATGCACACATGAGCGCTCGGTATCAGCTGTACGTCACCGTCTTGTGATTCTATGAATGAGGTTCGAGGTGAGTATTCTGTGTTTTGGTGATGGGCCAGTCTGGAGGACTTGAGGCCATAGTTAGGCCGTAGCTTGAGCTCGGTAGCTTCAGTTGTAACCTGTACAATTGGACTCATATGTCCGGTAATAACCCTACAGTGGAATTTGTGGCTCGATGAGCGGTGAAATGTCTTTGTTATGAGTATGATGTAACTGCGGGATGTGTTAAGACGATTTGAACGTGACAAAAAGTGTTTTCTTGAAATGTAAAAGAAGGCCATTGGGTGCTTGATTTTCGTTTTGATGTGATGTACAGTCTCGAGTGTGAATGTTTTAAAGGATCTTTCACGATTGTTAAATTTTGGGACAAATTAAATTTTCATGTCTAGTTAGTGAGTTTGGACTCAGATAGACTTAGTGATTGCATAGTAATTGTGACTGCGAAAGGGTATATCAAGATACCAATTTGAGGTTAAGCAGGTGGGTTACTTTCTATGGAGTAATCTACGTAGGTGTATTCCTTATGATGTGAGTGGAGAGTTTCTTTTTTGCCAGTGGGGCATATGTGTGGAGATTTGAATTTGNGTACAATCTCGAGTGTGAATGTTTTAAAGGATCTTTCACGATTGTTAAATTTTGGGACAAATTAAATTCCCATGTCTGGTTAGTGAGTTTGGACTAAGATAGACTTAGTGATTGCATAGTAATTGTGACTGCGAAAGGGTATATCAAGATACCAATTTGAGGTTAAGCAGGTGGGTTACTTTCTATGGAGTAATCTACGTAGGTGTATTCCTTATGATGTGAGTGGAGAGTTTCTTTTTTGCCAGTGGGGCATATGTGTGGAGATTTGAATTTGAATCTGGCTAAGAAAGTTGACTTGAGTGTCAAGAGAATGATTGCGAGCTTAGCGGATGATTTGCGGTATTTTTATGGTTGGCGTTGCATGAGTTTGAAAAGAAGTTTCGTTGGACTGACTATGGCATTACGATAGTAATAGAGTATTGGTATTGTGAGTTATGGAATATTTTAATCTATGGCTTTGAGCCAAGGGAGCCTACTATTGATAATTCAATTTCATGATTATATGTAAAGGTTTAGTTTTGGGCTGAGGCATACTGGTGGGTTAGTTATGACTTGCAAAAGTTGAGATCGATGATGGTTCGAATAAGGAAATTCCTGGATACATGTTATATTGCACTTATGAGTATATGAAAATTGTGGGATGAGTGAGTTATTATTTGTGAATAATGTAGTGCGCACAGAGTATGAATTTGATAGGTGGTATTAAAGTAGAATTACTTCTTTGAGATTGTTGTGCTAATGTGGCACGTGTCTTTTGGCCCATTTGGGCATTGTAATGTGGATTTGAACAAATGTGGTAATTCTCGAGAAAGTTCTAATGGATTCGAGATTTATATGTAACAATTGAGAATTTTTGGTAGATTTGTTTGCAGCTAAAATTTGAGATTTAAGTTGGATGGTGTCGAGACTTGTGGCATTTTTGTATATCATTATGGATTTTATATTTTGGTATCAGGAAGGTGAATGAAATGACCTTAGACTTAAATAAGGTATTTTCAGAGTGGGTGTTTTGGTTGTGGTATTTATGGGTAATTATGATGTGGTGAGACTCTACATATGTTTTGGTGGTAAGATTCATGGGTTTGGTGACCTACGTGGTTTGGTCGAGTTATAGGAATTTAGTTCTAATAGCTTTGTTGTGTGCAGATGGATTTCAAAATGTTCTTGATGCTTTCTACCATGGTTGGAACCAGATATTTTCTACTGGTGTGAGAAACGTGTTCTGTATTATGATTTCCTCTTGGAAGGAAGCAAGATAAAGGTTTCTAACTAACTGGATATGTAATTTGCTGGTGACCACAGTTGATAATGAGATTCTTGTGCTTTTCACATGATGGCAAGATAGATGTTATGTGTTGTGCGGAAGCTAGATTTACATGTACAAGGTGGCAGTTCAGTCTTAAAGGAAGGTAACGAAGTTTGGGCAGAATGGTCATGAATTCTTAGACAACATGGGCGGTTCCAAATGACTAGATGAATACGATTACAACTAGGTGTATGAGAAGGGTGCGTATTTCAGAAGGCGCATTGTATTTTGACTTACGGATGTTTAATTTGTATTGCAGTACTCACATGGTTGATAGACTGCTGATATTCAAATTTTGCCAAGTGGCAGGGAAGAATTTTTAAAGTATTTCTCGTGGGATGATCGTGTATGAGAGAGGTGTTAGGCATTCGGGCGATAGAGATGGAATCAAATATGGTGATTCGCGTGTTTTATGGAATTGGAGATTTGGGAGTTCTTAGGAGCAAATTGTTTCATGGTTGTGGACTATGAAGTTGTGGACGGATCTATCCAGATGATAGAATGTGTTGTGATTCAGTCATTATGGATTTTCGGAGGGAATTCTATCTATTTGTGGGTAACCCGAGTTGATTTGGGGGTCCATTGGTAGGCCCAATTAAGATGTGTATTCTACACAGAGCCGGAATGGTTGGCTCTATACTGCTATTGTTGAGGGATGTGTCATTCGGTTGATGTTGAACTTATTCGTGTTCTAAAATGATATGTGAGTTACTCCTTTATGCTATGAGGAGTTGTGATTCATTGGTTATGTGCACAGATGGTGCGGTTCTATTTGAGCTTTATAGCGGAATTTGAGCGTGATAAGTAATTGGGTATTGCATGATCGATTGTGTAATGGTTATGTTCTTTCAGGTTTTGTGTGGCATCCTTTCTCATTTGCCTCTCTGTGGTTATTGATTTTGAGCGGGGTGGCTCGAGGTATATATTATGGACCAGCGTTTGGATGGGGTCACGCATTGCATCGGAGTTATGTTAAGGTATGAATCTTGTGTTAGAATCGGGTGATGGTTCTACGGTGTATGATGAATTCTTAGCGTTTTGTTGTGGCGGTACTTGTTAATCTGGCGGGGCAGTTCACTCATTAGAGTCATTTTCCATGACTGGGTACATTTGAATTGCTGCGTATTAGTGCACGGATGGCACGGGATGTGGCTCTAAGTTATATTAGTGCGGCATGTCTATGGAACAGTTATGTTTAGTAATATAAGGTCATTGGACCTAGAATGGGTAGTATCTGGTTTGATTTTTGTATATTCAGGAGTATAATATTGAGAGTCGGCTCAGAAAGTGATTATGGTTCTAGTTGGGGCGAGAGAGCTCCGTGACTTGTTGATCTGGTAAGTGGTCATTACATTTCGCATGTTTCTTTTATTATCAACAGCGTACGATGGTTTTGGGATGAGGTTTGGTTCGATATGGGTTTAATACTAGTATGTGGTTGGTTTTAGAGTAGACAATATGGTCAGGAATGGTGCTATGAGCATGCGAGTTGTGTAATATGTTAGGTGATTATGTCTGTGGTTATGGTTATGGTTATGGCTTGATACAACTTCTTCAAACTCATACAGTGTGTAAATGTAAGATTCGTGTTTTGAAAGAAATTCTAAAGGTTGAAAATTAAATTCCAAGTTTATGGGCTAAAGTTAAATCAATGATTTCAGTTGTATTGTTTTGTCAAGCTCATATGGAATAGGGTGATGTGGGTTCACCCCCGAGTACATGTGTGGTAAGATGAAACAGTGATTTGATGGCTTGGAAATAACTCTTGGCACGTTCGAGGACGAACGTATGTTTAAGTGGGGGACAATGTAACGACCCGACCGGTCATTTTGAGTATTACAACCCTGTTTCCCCATTTACTACTCAAATTGGGCTTTACAGTTGTTGTGTAACTTCTCGAGGCAATTGGTTCGGGTCTGGTGAGATTTTGGAATGCATTGGAACACTTAGTTCCAAGGTTTAAAGCTTAAGTTAAAATAGTAATCGGATGTCGACATATGTGTAAACGACCTCGAAATTTAATTCTAATGATTCCAATAGCTCTGTATGGTGATTTTGGACTTAGGAGGGTGTCCGTAAAATTGTTTGGAGGTCCGTAGTGGAATTAGGCTTGAAATGCCGAAAATTGAATTTTTGAAAAGTTTGACCGGGGGGTTGACATTTTGATATCGAGGTCGGAATCCGATTCTGGAAATTGGAATAGCTTCGTCATATATGACTTGTGTGCAAAATTGGAAGTCATTCCGGATTGATTTGATGTATTTCGGCACAAGATATAGAATTTGAAAGTTCAAAGTTCATTAGGGTTGAATTGAGGTACGATTCGTAGTTTTAGCGTTGTTTGATGCGATTCGAGGCTTCGACTAAGTTCGTATGATCTTTTAGGACTTGTTGGTATATTTGGTTGACGTCCCGAGGGGCTTGGGTGAGTTTCAGGGTGGTTTCGGACCATTTCTAGGCCATTCTTAGTTGCTGGTTTTTGGCCACAAAGGTATGCATCGCGATCGCGGACAAATGGTCGCGATCGCGAAGAACAATTTTGCTATTTCGGCATTGTGAATCGCGATCGCGGAAGCCTTTTCACGATCGCGTAGAGGGAAATCCTGCTGCACTAACCCGATTTTGGAAGCTTATATCTCGCAATCTATAAGTATTAGGAGATGATCCAAAAATGAAAGTTGTAGACGTTGATATCTAGTTTTCAGAAATGTAAACCATTTGTCATTTAGAGTTGCATACAAAACGTTATGGTGGATAAACTATAGGTTGTCTGGGAAGAGTTTGGAAATCTTGGTTGCACAGGGCTGACTTGGGAAGCTTATATCTAGCAATCTATAAGGAACTGGCAGATACGCAACATATGGAAGTTATATCCCTTGGTGTCTAGTTTTCAGAAAGTTAAACCATTTGCAATTTGGAGTTTTGTACAAAAGGTTATGACCATTATACTAGAGGCTGTCTTGAAGAGTTGGGGAGTTTGTTCTTCGCGATCGCGAAGAGCAATTTTGGGGCTGAAAATTTTGGTGCTTCGCGATCGCGGAAAGTGAATACCTGGACAGAAGATATATTTTAACGTTTTGTCCATTTTAACCCATTTGGAGCTTTGGAGCTCGGATGGAAGCGATATTTGAGGCGATTTTCACCATATGGATTGGGGTAAGTGATTCTAACTCGGTTTTGGTTAAATTACAGGAATCTATTATTGTTTTTATCAACAAATTAGTGTTTTGGGTTGAAAATAGTAGAAAAATTCATAGACTTTAATTGAGGATTTGAAGGCCGAGTTGTGGTCGGATTTGAATAATTTTGGTATGTGGTTGAATGGGGGTTCGTATTTTGTGAGTTTTATCAGATTTCGAGACGTGGGCCCCATGGGTGATTTTTGGGGCGTAATTTCGGATATTTTGGAAAATATTAGTATTTTGATATAGAATTAATTCCTATAATTGTTCTGAGCCGAATCAAATTAATTGTGACTAGATTCGAGCTGTTTGGAAGTTGATACGCGTAGAATGGAATTTCTGGAGCATTGCTTAGCTTGCTCGATATTGGATTTGGCTTGTTCGAGGTAAGTAACTCTTATGATCTTGGAGTTGAGGGTATGAACCCTGAATATATGTATTTCGTGAATTGTTGGGAGGTGACGCACATGCTAGGTGACGGGCGTGTGGGAGTGCACTGTAGAAATTGTGACATAATTATTTCTGTGGAATTTTATAGTTAAATGATCTTGGCATTTTTCATGCGGTTTTATGAGTTAAAGAAATTGAGCTGAAAAGCATATTAAAAATTATGTTGAGGCTATGTGCCAGAATTATTGGGACCCACTGAGGTCATATTGTTGTGAACTATTTATTTTAAATTGAAAATTCATACTCAGTCATATTCATTTCATTACATATCATATCTCAGTCTCTGTTGTTATTTATTGATACATCATATCATCATTTTGGGCTATTCTCATGACATTGTGAGCCCATGAGAGAGAGACTGGAGAGATTGATGACGGAGGGAGGCCGAGGGCCTGATTGTGAAGATATTGTTTTTTTGGGATCGGGCTGCACGTCGCAGCAGGACATGTTGGCTTTATATATATTATACTATTGCACGTGAGTTGGCCGTGCGGATCCATATATTATACTATGGCACGTGAGTTGGTCGTGTAGCACGTGAGTTGGCCGTGCGAATCCAGATATTATTATAGCACGTGAGTTGTCCGTGCAGAACGTGAGTTGTCCGTGCATATCCAAATATGATATTATAGCGCGTGAGTTGTCCATGCAACACGTGAGTTGTCCGTGCTTATAGCGCTAGGGCTGTAGGAGCCCCTCATGAGTTTGTACACACCCCCAGTAAGTGCAGTCGACTATAAACAGGGATCGGGCTGTACGCCGCAGCAGGTATTATATAGCGCTGAGTGATTGAGTGTGCTGAACATTGTGATAAAGAATGCGAGACAGTGAGATTGAGTACCCTGAGAGTGTGAGTACATGAGTACAATCTCTGGGATGTATTGCATTGACATGCACACATGACATACATATATAGAGATGTGTTTTCCTCATGTTGTACCGTATCACGTTATTCATGATTTCTCACACATGTTGACATATGGGCATAGTGATGCATTTGTTTTACACTGTTATCTGGAAAGAAAATGAGACAATTTATTATTATTGAAAGGATTTGGGAAAAATTACTGTTTTCAAACTTATTCATATTTTTGGCAATTTTGGTAAACAATTTGGGTTTTCATTGATATACTTGAAAGGCAGAACTATTTTCAGAAGTCATGATTTAGCTAAGAATTTATTCTTTGAGTTACTTTTGGTATTACTTGTTTAATATTGTTATGAACTATTGTTGGTTATGGAAGTTGGACTCTAACCTTAGTACAAGCTCGTCACTACTTTCAACCTAAGGCTAGGTTTGTTACTTACTCTGTACATGGGGTCGGTTGTACTGATACTACACGTTTGCACATTCCGTGCAGATCTTGGCTGTTGTTGTTGAAGTGCTCGATGGTTGCGGGATTTGAAGATGTACCAGCGTTCCTGTTGTAGCTGCCTCTTGTTCATGGTAGCCTTAGATTTATAAAAGCTCTGTTTATGTATTATTGAAACAGACTATGTAAATATTTCATTTCCGCTTTGTATACTCTATTCTTAGAAGCTCATGATTTGCACTACCAGTTCTTGGGGGATGTATAAGATTAATATCTTTATTCACTTAAATTGCTTTAATAATTGTTATTGAAATTGTATAATTGAAAGTTGGCTTACCTAGCGGGTTGGGTTAGGTGCCATCACGACTAGTTGGATTTTGGGTCATGACACTGCGTCAAATGCCTTGCAGGTGCACCTTTTCTTCACCTGACCAGGCTACGCATCTACGGACAAGGAGGGCCGCTTCTGCGAGACTAGCTGCACCTGCCACCATGGCTCTTGCACCTACGCTCACGCAGGTGCGCCCAATCTTCTACATCTGCGGATTCTGGACTGCCCTCCATTTCCCGCTTCTGCGGCTCGTGGCTCGCACCTGCGAGCCCGCACCGGTGACTAGCCAAATGCAGGTGCGATTATGACAGATCGGGGAGCTTCAGCTGTAGCACCAAGCTCCCAACTTCGTCCGAGCCTCGTCCGATTGACACTCGGGCGGCGCCCTACTGGAACATACCAACAAGTTTAGAATCATAAAACAGACTCACTCAAACTCTTAGAATGCCCGAAACAACATTAAAACTAAGAATCGCACCCAAAAACCAATTGAATCAAAATTATGAACTTCAAGTTCCTCTATTCACTGAAAATGCGCCGAAACGTACTTAGACTACTCGGATTGATACCAAATTTTGCATGCAAGTCTTAAATGACATTACAAAACTATTCCCAATCTCGAAATTTTATTTGGACCTCGATAACACCAAAACCTGCTCCAAGCTAGATTTAAAGAACTTCAAAATTCCTCAAGAACCAACTTTTGATAATATGAGCTGAAATGCTCCTATGTCATCTAAAACCCAAACCGAGCATATGCCCAAGTCCGAAATCATCATACGAACCTACTGGAATTGTCAAATCCCGATACCGAGGTCATTTATTCAATATGTTGACCAAAGTCAAACTTAGCCTTTTAGGCCAACTTAAGGAACCAGTTGATCGGATTTAAACCCGAACCCTCCCAAATCTCAAACTAACCATCCCTGCAAGTCGTACAATAGTAAAAGCATATATGGAGAGTCGTATTTAGGGGAACGAGGTCCTAGAAAGAAAAACAACCGGTCGGGTAGTTATATTCTCCACCTCTTAAACAAACATTCGTCCTCGAACGGGTCTAGAATCATACATGGAGTGCTGAACAAG
The DNA here is from genome assembly GCA_000715115.1 of Nicotiana otophora. NCBI lineage: Eukaryota > Viridiplantae > Streptophyta > Magnoliopsida > Solanales > Solanaceae > Nicotiana > Nicotiana otophora. The sequence continues at coordinate 251,768 of AWOL01S0013650.1, read as the reverse complement.
TGAGGATATCTACTCTGCATGTCTTCCTTGGACTCCCAAGTTGCCTCCTCGACTGTTTGGCCCCTCCACTGGACCTTCACCATGGAAATCCTCTTGGATCTCAACTGGCGATCCTGCCTATCAACAATGGCAACTGGATCCTCTTCATAACCCAAACTCTCATCTAACTGAATCGTGCTGAAGTATAACATATTTGACAAGTCGGGATGATACCTTCGGAGCATAGACACGTGGAAAACTAGACAAACTCCCGATAGATTGGGAGGCAAAGCAAGCTCATATGTAACCTCCCCAACTCGCCTCAACACCTCAAATGGGCCTATACCACTCTCCACAAATATGAAGTAAAATGAGGACCTCTATCTCAAATGATGGAAACAGGCACACCATGCAGCCAAACCATCTCCTTGATATAAATATGAGCCAATCTCTCTGAAGCATATGTAGTCATCATAGGAATAAAGTGTGCCGACTTGGTCAATCTATCTACAATGACCCAAACTCCATCAAACTTCTGCAAAGTTCGCGACAACCCAACTATGAAGTCCATAGTGATGCGCTCCCACTTCCACTCACGTATGGTCATTTGCTTGAGTAGGCCTCCTGGCCTTTGGTGCTAAAACTTAACCTGCTAGCAATTTAGGCATCTAGCCACATACTCAACTGTGTTTTTCTTCATCCGCCACCACCAATAATGCTGCTTCAGGTCGCGGTACATCTTCGTAGCACATGGGTGAATGGAATATTGCGAACTTTGCGCCTCCTCTAGGATCCTCTCCCTTAGGCCATCGACATTAGGAACTCATAGACAACCCTGGAGTCGTAGAACACCATCCTTGCCAATAGTAACCTTCTTGGAACTACACTATAGTATCGCCTCACTGAGAACCAACAGGTGCGGATCATCAAACTGTCGAGCCTTGATCTGCTCCAATAGTGAGGACTGGGCAATGACGCAAGCAAGAACTCGACTAGGTTCTGAAATATCCAATCTCACAAGTCTGTTAGCCAAGGACTGAATATCCAAGGCTAGTGGCCTCCCCTCTGATGAAATTTATGCCAAGCTACCCATACTCTCTGCCTTCCTACTTAAGGCATCCGAGACTACATTCGCCTTTCCCGGATGATAAAGAATGATGATGTCATAATCCTTCGGTAACTCAAGCCATCTACGCTGTCTCAAATTGAGATCCCTTTGCTTAAACAAATGCTGCAAGCTGCAATGATCAGTGTAAACTTCACAGGACACCCCATAAAGATAGTGCCTCCAGATCTTAAGAGCATGAACAATCATGACCAACTCCAAATCGTGCACAAGATAATTCTTCTCATGGGGCTTCAGCTGACGTGAAATATATGCACGTGTGAATACACATTATATATCCCCCAAGACAATGCGTGAAGCGTCTTAATACACAGTATACATTCCCGAACCAGAAGGCAAAACAAGGACTGGTGTTGTGGTCAAAACTGTCTTGAGGTTCTGCAAGCTCGCCTCATAATCATCAGACCAACGAAACTGAGCACCCATATGGGTCAATCTCGCCAATGGTGCTGCAATAGATGAGAGGCCCTCCATGAACCAGCGATAATAACCTGGTAACCCCAAGAAACTCCTGATCTTGGTCACTGAAGTAGGATGAGGCCAACCCTGAACTGCCTCAATCTTCTTGGGATCTACTTAATACCCTCACCTGATACCACATGCCCCAAGAATGCCATAGAATCTAACCAAAACTCACACTTGGAGAACTTAGCATACAACTTCTGTTCCCTCAAGGTCTGAAGCACCACTCTCAAATGCTGCTCGTGTTCCTCCATGCTATATGAGTAAATCAAGATGTCATCAATGATGACAATAACAAAAGAATCGATATAAGTCCCGGACACCCTGTTCATCAAATCGATAAACGCCGCTGGAGCATTAGTCAAGCCAAAAGACATCACTAAAAACTCATAATGGCCATATCTAATACGGAAGGCGGTTTTCGAAACATTTTGAGTCCCAAATCTTCAACTGATGGTTACCCGATCTCACGGCAATCTTAGAAAACACCCTAGCACCCTACAACTGGTCAAATAAATCATCAATACACGACAACGGGTACTTGTTCTAAATGGTGACTTTATTCAACTGGCGGTAATTAATGCACATCCGCATAGTACCATCTTTCTTCATCACAAATAATACTAGTTTACCTTAAAATGATACACTCGGCTTGACGAACCGCTTTGCTAGAAACTCCTCAAGTTGTTCCTTCAAATCCTTCAATTCCTTCAGAGCCATACGGTATAGTGGGATAGATATAGGCTGAGTGCCTGGAGCTAAGTTAATATAGAACTCGATATCACAATCTGGTGGCATGCCTGGAAGGTCAGAAGGAAACACATCGGCGAACCCCTGAACTATTGGAACTAAATCAAACATCGAAGACTTTGCGGTAGTATCCCGAACATAGGTTAGATAAGCCAAACAACCTTTCAAGACCATATGTCGAGCCTTCAGAAGAGAGATAACCCGGCTAGATGTGCTGACAGACGAACCCTTCCACTATAATCTAGGCAATCCTGGCATCGCCAAGGTAACAGTCTTGGCATGGCAATCAAGGATGGCATGATATCGGGATAGCCGGTCCATGCCCAGGATGACCTCAAAGTTGGTCATATCAAGCAACAGAAGATCCGCTCTAGTCTCGTATCCAATGAATGTGACCACACACAACCAATGGATCCGATCCACAACAACAGAATCTCCCACCGGAGTGGACGCATAAACAAGAGTGCCCAAGGACTCACAAGGAATATCCAGGTAATGAGCAAACAGAGATGAAACATATGAATAGGTAGACCCTAGATCAAATAATACCGAAACATCCCTACCGCAGATAGAAATAATACTTGTGATCATGGCATCTGAGGCTACTGCATCTAGTCTGGTCGTAAAAGCGTAGAACCTAGCTGGGGCGCCGACTGGCAGGTCCCCACCTGCCTGGCCTCCACCTCTAGGATGACCCTGACCCACATGTCCTACGCCTCTAGGCGGCCGGATAGCTGGTGCTGTAATCACGGGCTGCTGGCCCTGCTGTACTGCCTTGCGCCGAAGCCTGGGGCAGAATCTCCGCACATGACTCAAATCACTGCACTCGAAACAAGCTCTCAGTATGGTGATCTGCTGCCCTAAAGTCTAACCCTGATGGCCCGATTACCCACCGGAAGAACCCTGGTGAGCGGGTGGGGCGGTATGAACTCTCTGGCATGGCGCTGAAATAGGCACTGGAAGAACTCTGATGACCGAGGTACCCATTGGAAGAACCCTGAATAGCTGGCAAGCGATAAGAACTCTCCGGCATAGCACTGAAATATGGTCGTGCTGGAATACCTCGAGGAGGTGGTTGTGCCGGATATGGGTGCCAGCTATTCTGGCCCCTCCCACAATGACCTCTACCCACAGCTAGGGCACCCCTAACTCTCCACAAAAATGGGACCTCTTGTCCCGCTACATGTGCTCTTTACCCCTCTGACGGTAACCCTCAGTCCTCCAAGCTATCTCCACCAGTAGCTGATAAAAAGTCCCCATCTCAACATCCCGAGCCATAATAGCCTGAATACTTTAGTGCAACCCCGCAACAAACTACCATACTCGCTCCCCCTCAGTGGGAAGTATCATAAGTTCATGGCGAGCCAACTCAGAGAACCTCACCTCATAATCGGTCACTGACATGTGACCATGCTGGAGCTGCTCAAACTAAAACCGCAACTCTTCCCTCTGAGAGGGTGGAATATACCTGTCCAAGAATAGGCATGTAAATTGGTCCCAAGTCATAGGAGGAGAACCTGTCGGCCTGCCAAGAAGATAAGATTGCCACCACTTACGGGCCCTGCCCTCTAACTGGAAAGTAGTGAAATTCACCCCGTGGGACTCCAATATCCTCATGTTGTGCAGTCTGTCCCTACACCGATCAATGAAGTCCTGGGGATCCTCATGTCGCTCACCTGTGAAGACAGGAGGGTGTAGTCTAGTCCATCTATCCAATAGCTTCTACGGCTTGCTAGCCGCAACTGGTCTAGGCTCACGTTCCGCTGCTGCAACTAGTTGGGCACCGCCTACGGGTAGTACATGCGGGGTCTGATATATAGCAGCCGCATGTTCTAGAGCCTGGGCGGTAGGGGTCTGTTCTCCCCCTCCCGCCTGAGATGTGGCTGGGTCTGCTGGAAATAAACCAGCATGGGTCATAGAATCCATGAACCGTAGCATACAACCCATGACCTCCCGAAAGCCCGTTGCTATCATGATATCGACCGAGGTTGGCTCTGCTGCGGGCACCTTGCCCTGCTCCTGCCTATCAACAATGGCAACTGGCTCCTCTTCATAACCCAAACTCTCAACTAACTGAATCGTGCTAAAGTCTAACACATGTGACAAGTCGGGATGATACCTCCCGAGCATAGACACGTGGAAAACTGGATAAACTCCCGATAGACTGGGAGGCAAAGCAAGCTGATACACAACCTCCGCAACACGCTTCAGCACCTCAAATGGGCCTGTAAACCTTGGACTGAACGTGCCCTTCTTCCTAAACCTCATGATCCCCTTCATCGGTGAGACTTTCAAGAGAACTTTCTCGCCCACCATGAATGATAAGTCATGTGCCTTCCAATCTGCTTAACTCTTCTATCAGGACTGTGCTGTGTGGAGTCACTCCTGAATCAACTTTACCTTTCCCAAGGCATCCTTCACCAAATCAGTACCATATAACCTAGCCTCGCTGGGCTCAAACCACCCAATGGGAGAACGACATCGCCGACCATATAAAGCCTCGAACGAAGCCACCTCGATGCTTGACTGATAACTGTTGTTGTAAGCAAACTCGGCCAAAGGGAAAAATCAATCCCACTACCTTCCAAAGTCAATCACACATGCTCGGAACATGTCCTCCAATATCTGAACTGTCCGCTCCGACTGACCATCGGTTTGCGGATGAAATGCTGTGTTGTGCTCTATGCGGGCCTGCAACTCACTCTATACCGCTCTCCAGAAATGAGAAGTAAAATGAAGACCTCTATCTAAAACAATGGAAATGGGCACACCATGAAGCCAAACTATCTCCTTGATATAAATATGGGCCAATCTCTCTGAAGTATATGTACTCAATCAGAGGAATAAAGTGTGCCGACTTGGTCAATCTGTCTACCATGACCCAAACTCCATCAAACTTTCGTAAAGTCCATGGCAGCCCAACTACGAAGACCATAGTGATGCGCTCCCACTTCCAGTCAGGTATGGTCATTTGCTAGAGTAGGCCTCCTAGCCTCTGGTGCTCATACTTAACCTGCTAGCAATTTAGGCATCTAGCCACACACTCAACTATGTTCTTCTTCATCCGACGTCACCAATAATAATGCTACTTCGGGTCATGGTACATCTTCCTAGCACCTGGGTGAATGGAATATCGAGAACTTTACGCTTTCTCTAGGATCCTCTCCCTCAAGCCATCGACATNGCGGCAACCCAACTACGAAGTCCATGGTGATGCGCTCCCACTTCCAGTCAGGTATGGTCATTTGCTAGAGTAGGCCTCCTAGCCTCTGGTGCTCATACTTAACCTGCTAGCAATTTAGGCATCTAGCCACACACTCAACTATGTTCTTCTTCATCCGACGTCACCAATAATAATGCTACTTCGGGTCATGGTACATCTTCCTAGCACCTGGGTGAATGGAATATCGAGAACTTTACGCTTTCTCTAGGATCCTCTCCCTCAAGCCATCGACATTAGGAACACATAGACAACCCTGGAGTCGTAGAACACCATCCTTGCTATTAGAAACCTTCTTTGCACTACCCAATAGTATTGTCTCTCTGAGAACCAACGGGTGTAGATCATCAAACTATCGAGCCTTGATATGCTCCAATAGTGAGGACTGGGCAACGACGCAAGCAAGAACTCCGCTGGGCTCTGAAATATCCAATCTCACAAGTCTGTTAGCCAAGGACTGAATATACAAGGAGAGTGGCCTCCCCTCTGCTGTAATGAATGCCAAGCTACCCATACTCTCTGCCTTCCTGCTCAAGGCATCCGCGACTACATTCGTCTTTCACGGATGATAAAGAATGGTGATGTCATAATCCTTCGGTAACTCAAGCCATCTACGCTGTCTAAAATTGAAATCCCTTTGCTTGAACAAATGCTGCAAACTGCAATGATCAGTGTAAACTTCATAGAACACCCCATAAAGATAATGCCTCTAGATCTTAAGAGCATGAACAATTGTGGCCAACTCCAAATCGTGCACAAGATAATTCTTCTCATGGGGATTCAACTGACGTGAAGCATATGCAATAACTCATCCCTCCTGCATCAATACACACCCCAAGCAAACATGAGAAGTGTCTCAATACACAGTATATATCTTCGAACCGGAAGGCAACACAAGGACTGGTATTGTGGTCAAAACTATCTTGACCTTTGGGAAGCTCGCCTCACAATCATCGGACCAACGAAACTGAGCAACCTTCTGGGTCAATCTAGTCAATGGTGCTGCAATAGATGAGAATCCCTCCATGAACCAATGATAATAACCTGCTAACCCCAAGAAACTTATGATCTCGGTCGTCGATGTAGGGTGAGGCCACCTTAATACCCTCGAGTGATACCACATGCCCCAAGAATGCCATGGAATCTAACCAAAACTCACACTTGGAGAACTTAGCATACAACTTCTGTTCCCTCAAGGTCTGAAGCACCACTCTCAAATGCTGCTCATGTTCCTCCATGCTACGTTAGTAAATCAAGATGTCATCAATGATGACAATAACAAAGGAATCGATATAAGGCCTGGACACCTTGTTCATCAAATCAGTAAACACCGCTGGAGAATTAGTCAAGCCAAAAGACATCACTAAAAACTCATAATGGCCATATCAAATATGGAAGGCAGTTTTCGGAACATTTGAGTCCCGAATCTTCAACTGATGGTACCCCGATCTCAGGTCGATCTTATAAAACACCCTAGCACCCTTCAACTGGTCAAACAAATCATCAATACACAGCAACGGGTACATGTTCTTAATGGTGACTTTGTTCAACTGGCGGTAATCAATGCACATCCGCATAGTCCCGTCCTTCTTCTTTACAAATAATACTGGTGCACCTTAAGGTGATACATTCGGCTTGACTAACCCCTTTGCTAGAAACTCCTCAAGTTTTTCCTTCAACTCCTTCAATTCCTTCAGAGCCATGCGATACGGTGGGATAGATATAGGGTGAGTGCCTGGAGCCAAGTCAATACAGAAATGGATATCACGATCTGGTGGCATGCCTGAAAGGTCAGAAGGAAACACATCGGCGAACTCCCGAACTACTGGAACTAAATCAATCATCGGAGACTTTGCGGTAGTATCCCAAACATAGGTGAGATAAGCCAAACAACCGTTCTCGACCATATGTCGAGCCTTCAGAAGAGAGATAACCCAGCTAGATGCACTGACAGACGAACCCTTCCACTCCAATCTAGGCAACCCTGGCATCGCCAAGGTAACAATCTTGGCATGGCAATCAAGGATGGCATGATACGGGGATAGCCAGTCCATACCCAGGATGATCTCAAAATCGATCATATCAAGCAACAGAAGATCCGCTCTAATCTCGTATCAAATGAATGTGACCACACACGATTGATGGATCCGATCCACAACAACAGAATCTCCCACCGGAGTGGACACATAAATAGGAGTGCCTAAGGACTCACAAGGAATATCCAGGCAATGAGCAAACGGAGATGAAACATATGAATAGGTAGACCCTAGATCAAATAATACCGAAGCATCCCTACCGCAGATAGAAATAATACCTATGATCACGGCATCTGAGGCTACTGCATATGGTATGGTCGGAAAAGCATAGAACCAAGATGGGGCATCGACTGGCGGGTCCCCACCTGCCGTGCCTCCACCTCTAGGATGACCCCTATCCATATGTCCTCCTCCTCTAGGCAGCCGAAAAGCTGGTGCTATAATCATGGGATGTTGGCCCTGCTGTACTGCCTTGCCCCGAAGATTGGGGCAGAATCTCCGAACATGACTAAAATCACCGAACTCAAAACAACCTCTCAGTATGGTGATCTGCTGCCCTGAAGTCTGACACTGTTGGTCCGAATACCCACTGGAAGAACCCTGGATAGCGGATGGGGCAGAATGAACTCTCTAGTTGGGCGCTGAAATAGGCACTAGCAGAACTCTGATGACCGAGGTACCCTCTGGAAGAACCCTGAATAGCTGGGAAGCAATAAGAACTCTCCGGCATAGCACTAAAATAGGGTCACGCTGGAATACCTCGAGGAGGTAGTGGTGCCGGATATGGGGGCCTTCTAGGCTGACCCCTCCCACAATGACCTCTGCCCCCAGCTTGGGCACCCCTGAACTCTCCAGAAAAATGGGACCTTTTGTCCCGCTGCATCTGCTCTCTACCCCTCTGACGGTAACCCTCAATCCTCCAAGCTATGTCCACTACTAACTGATAAGAAGTCCCCATATCAATATCCTAGGCCATAGTAGCCTGAATACTTTAGTGAAACTCCGCAACAAACCTCCACACTCGATTCGCCTAAGTGGGAAGTATCATAAGTGCATGGTGAGACAATTCAGAGAACCTCGCCTCATAATCGGTCACTGACATCTGACCCTGCTGGAGCTACTCAAATTGAAACCGCAACTCTTCCCTTTGAGAGGGTGGAATATACCTGTCCAAGAATAGGCATGTAAATTGGTCCCAAGTCATGGGAGGAGAACCTGTCGGCCTGCCAAGAAGATAAGACTGCCACCACTTACGGGCCCTGCCCTCTAACTGGAAAGTAGTGAAATCCAGCCCGTAGAACTCCAATATCCTCATGTTGTGCAGTCTGTCCCTTCACAGATCAATGAAGTCCTGGGGATCCTAATGTCGCTCACCTCCAAATACAGGAGGGTGTAATCTAGTCCATCTAGCCAATAGCTTCTGTGGCTCGCCGGCCACGACTAGTGTAAGCTCAGGTTCCGCTACTGCAACTGGTTGGGCACCACCTACGGGTAGTACACACGGGGTCTGATATATGGTAGCCGCATGTTCTGGAGCCTAAGCGGTAGGGGTCTGTTCTCCCCCTCCCGCCTAAGATGTGGCTGGGTCTGCTGGAAATAAACCAGCCTGGGTCATAGAATCCATAAACTGTAGCATACGGCCTATGACCTCCCGAAAGCCCGGTACTATCATGATATTGACCAAGGTTGGCTCTGCTGCGGGCACCTCGCCCTGCTCCTGCCTATCAACAATGGCAACTGGCTCCTCTTTATAACCCAAACTCTCATCTAACTGAATTGTGCTGAAGTATAACATATATGACAAGTCGGGATGATACCTCCGAAGCATAGACACAGGGAAAACTAGATAAACTCCCTATAGACTAGGAGGCAAATCAAGCTCATAATCAACCTCCTCAACTCGCCTCAACACCTCAAATGGGCATATAAACATTGGGCTCAACTTTCCCTTCTTCCTAAACCTCATGATCCCCTTCATCGGCGAGACTTTCAAGAGAACTTTCTCGCCCACCATGAATGATAAGTCACGTTCCTTCCAATCCACGTAACTCTTCTGTCGGGACTGTGCTGTGCAGAGTCGCTCCTGAATCAACTTTACCTTTTCTAAGGCATCCTTCACAAAATGAGTACCATACAACCTAGCCTCGCCGGGCTCAAACCACCCAATGGGAGAATGACATCGCCAACCATATAAAGCCTCGAACGAAGCCATCTCGATGCTGGACAGATAACTGTTGTTGTAAGTAAACTCGGCCAAAGGCAAGAATCGATCCCACTGCCCTCCAAAGTCAATCACACATGCTATGAACATGTCCTCCAGTATCTGAACTGTCCGCTCCGATTGACCGTCAGTCTGCGGATGAAATGTTCTGCTGAGCCCTATGCGGGTCCGCAAGTCACCCTATACTGCTCTCAAGAAATGTGAAGTAAAATAAGGACCTCTATCTGAAATGATGGAAACGGGCACACCATGAAGCCAAACCATCTCCTTGATATAAATATGGGCCAATATCTTTGAAGTATGTGTAGTCATCACAGGAATAAAGTGTCCCAACTTGGTCAATCTCTCTATAATGACCCCAACTTCATCAAACTTCCGCAAAGTCCGCGGCAACCCAACTACGAAGTCCATAGTGATGCGCTCCCACTTCCACTCAGGTATGGTCATTTGCTGGAGTAGGCGTCCTGGCCTCTGGTGCTCATACTTAACCTGCTAGCAATTTAGGCATCTAGCCACATACTCAACTATGTTCTACTTCATCCGTTTCCACCAATAATGCTACTTCAGGTCACGGTACATCTTCGTAGCACCTGGGTGAATGGAATATCGAGAACTTTGCGCCCCTCTAGGATCCTCTCCCTCAGGCCATCGACATTAGGAACACATAGACGACCCTAGAGTCGTAGAACACCATCCTTGCCAATAGAAACCTTCTTGGCACTACCCTGTAGTATCGTCTCTCTTAGAACCAACGGGTGGGGATCATCAAACTGTCGAGCCTTGATATGCTCCAATAGTGAAGACTGGGCAACGGTGCAAGCAAGAACTCGGCTGGGCTCTGAAATATCCAATCTTGAAAGTCTGTTAGCCAAGGACTGAACATACAAGGCTAGTGGCCTCCCCTCTATTGAAATGAATGCCAAGCTACCCATACTCTCTGCCTTCCTGCTCAAGGCATTCGCGACTAGATTCGCCTTTCCCGGATGATAAAGAATGGTGATCTCATAATCCTTCGATAACTCAAGCTATCTACGTTGTCTCAAATTGTGATCCCTTTGCTTGAACAAATGCTGCAAGCTGCAATGATCAGTGTAAACTTCACAGGACACCCCATAAAGATAATGCCTCCAGATCTTAAGAGCATGAACAATCGCACCCAAGTCCAAGTCGTGTACAAGATAATTCTTCTCATGGGGCTTCTACTGACGTGAAGCATATGCAATAACTCATCCCTCCTGCATCAATACACACCCCAAGTGAACACGTAAAGCGTCTCAATACATAGTATATATCCCCGAACCGGAAAGCAACACAAGGATTGGTGTTGTGGTCAAAACGGTCTTGAGCTTCTACAAGCTCGCCTCACAATCATCAGATCAACGAAACTGGGCACCCTTCTGGGTCAATCTAGTCAATGGTGCTGCAATGGATGAGAAGCCCTCCATGAACCAGTGATAATAAGTTGCTAACCCTAAGAAACACCTGATCTCGTTCACCGAAGTAGGATGAGGCCAACTCTGAACTGCCTCAATCTTCTTGGGATCTACCTTAATACCCTTGCCTGATACCACATGCCCCAAGAATGCCATGGAATCTAACCAAAAGTCACACTTGGAGAAGTTAGCATAGAACTTTTGTTCCCTCAAGGTCTGAAGCACCGCACTCAAATGCTTCTCGTGTTCCTCCATGCTACGTGACTAAATCAAGATGTCATCAATGATGACAATAACAAAGGAATCGATATAAGGCCTGGACACCCTATTCATCAAATCAATAAACGCCGCTAGAGCATTAGTCAAGCCAAAAGACATCACTAAAAACTCATAATGGTCATATCTAATACGGAAGGCAGTTTTCAGAACATTTGAGTCCCGTATCATCAACTGATTGTACCCCGATCTCAGGTCGATCTTAGAAAACACCCTAGCACCGTGCAACTGGTCAAACAAATCATCAATACATGGTAACGGGTACTTGTTCTTAATGGTGACTTTGTTCAACTAGCGGTAATCAATGCACATCCACATAGTCCCATCTTTCTTCTTCACAAATAATACAGGTGCACCTTAAGGTGATAGACTCGGCTTGACGAACCCCTTTGCTAGAAACTCCTCAAGTTGTTCCTCCAACTCCTTCTATTCCTTCAGAGCCATACGGTACGGTGGGATAGATATAGGATGAGTGCCTGGAGCCAAGTCAATATAGAAATCGATATCACGATCTGGTGGCATGCCTGGAAGGTCAGAAGGAAACACATCGGCGAACTCCCAAACTACTGGAACTAAATCAATGGTCGGAGACTCTGTGTTAGTATCCCGAACATAGATTAGATAATCCAAATAACCTTTCTCGACCATATGTCGAGCCTTCAGAAGAGAGATAACTCGGCTAAATGCACTGAGATGAACCCTTCCACTCCAATCTAGTCAACCCTGGCATCGCCAAGGTAACAATCTAGGCATGGCAATCAAGAATCGCATGATATGGGGATAGCCAATCTATGCCGAGGATGACCTCAAAGTCGGTCATATCAAACAACAGAAGATCCGCTCTAGTCTTGTATCCAATGAATGTGACCACACACGATCGATGGATCCGATCCACAACAACAAAATCTCCCACCGGAGTAGACACATAAATAGGAGTGCCCAAGGACTCATNTAATGGCCATATCTAATACGGAAGGCAGTTTTCGATAGACCCTAGATCAAATGAATAGGTAGACCCTAGATCAACTAATACCGAAGTATCCCTACCGCAGATAGAAATAATACATGTGATCATGGCATCTGAGGCTACTACATCTGGTCTGGTAGGAAAAGTGTAGAACCTAGATGGGGCGCCAACTGGTGGGTCCCCACCTGCCTGGCCTCCACCTCTAGGACGTCCCCTACCCGCATGTGCTCCGCCTCTAGGAGGCGAGATAGCTAGCATTGTAATCACGTGCTACTGGCCCTACTCTACTGCCTTGCCCCAAAGCCTGGGGCAGAATCTCCGCACATTACTAAAATCACTGCACTCGAAACAACCTCTCAGTATGGTGATCTGCTACCCTGAAGTCTGACCCTGATGGCCTGAATATGCACCGAAAGAATCCTGGAGAGCGGGTGGGGTGGTATGAACTCTCTAACATGGTGCTGAAATAGGAACTAGAAGAACTCTGATGACCGGGGTACCAACTTGGAGAAACCTGAATAGCTGGCAAACGATAAGAACTCTCCCACATAGCACTGAAATAGGGTCGTGCTAGAATACCTCGACAAGGTGGTTGTGCCGGATATGGGGGCCTGTTAGGCTGACCCCTCCCACAATGACCTCTTCCCCCAGTTGGGGCACCCCTGAACTCTCCAGAAAAATAGGATCTCTTGTCCCGCTGCATCTGCTCTCTACCCATGTGACGGTAACCCTCAATCCTCTAAGCTATCTCCACTACTAGCTGATAAGAAGTCCCCATCTCAACATCCCAGGCCATAGTAGCCTGAATACTTTAGTGCAACCCAGCAACAAACCTCCACACTCGCTCCGCCTCAATGGGAAGTATCATAAGTGCATGGCAAGACAACTTAGAGAACCCCACCTCATAATCGGTCACTAATATCNGATATAAGGCCTGGACACCATGTTCATCAAATCAATAAACGCCGCTGGAGCATTAGTCAAGCAAGAAGACATCACTGAAAACTCATAATGGCCATATCTAATACGGAAGGCAGTTTTCGATAGACCCTAGATCAAATGAATAGGTAGACCCTAGATCAACTAATACCGAAGTATCCCTACCGCAGATAGAAATAATACATGTGATCATGGCATCTGAGGCTACTACATCTGGTCTGGTAGGAAAAGTGTAGAACCTAGATGGGGCGCCAACTGGTGGGTCCCCACCTGCCTGGCCTCCACCTCTAGGACGTCCCCTACCCGCATGTGCTCCGCCTCTAGGAGGCGAGATAGCTAGCATTGTAATCACGTGCTACTGGCCCTACTCTACTGCCTTGCCCCAAAGCCTGGGGCAGAATCTCCGCACATTACTAAAATCACTGCACTCGAAACAACCTCTCAGTATGGTGATCTGCTACCCTGAAGTCTGACCCTGATGGCCTGAATATGCACCGAAAGAATCCTGGAGAGCGGGTGGGGTGGTATGAACTCTCTAACATGGTGCTGAAATAGGAACTAGAAGAACTCTGATGACCGGGGTACCAACTTGGAGAAACCTGAATAGCTGGCAAACGATAAGAACTCTCCCACATAGCACTGAAATAGGGTCGTGCTAGAATACCTCGACAAGGTGGTTGTGCCGGATATGGGGGCCTGTTAGGCTGACCCCTCCCACAATGACCTCTTCCCCCAGTTGGGGCACCCCTGAACTCTCCAGAAAAATAGGATCTCTTGTCCCGCTGCATCTGCTCTCTACCCATGTGACGGTAACCCTCAATCCTCTAAGCTATCTCCACTACTAGCTGATAAGAAGTCCCCATCTCAACATCCCAGGCCATAGTAGCCTGAATACTTTAGTGCAACCCAGCAACAAACCTCCACACTCGCTCCGCCTCAATGGGAAGTATCATAAGTGCATGGCAAGACAACTTAGAGAACCCCACCTCATAATCGGTCACTAATATCTGACCCTGCTGGAGCTGCTCAAACTAAAACCGCATCTCTTCTCTCTGATAGGGTGGAATATACCTTTCCAAGAATAGGCGTGTAAAGTGGTCCCAAGTCATAGAAGGAGAACCTGTCGGGCTGCCAAGATGATAAGGCTGCCACCACTTACGGGCCCTTCCCTCTAACTAGAAAGCAGTGAAATCCACCCCGTGGGACTCCAATATTCTCATGTTGTGCAGTCTGTCCATGCACCGATCAATGAAGTCCTAGGGATCCTCATGTCTCTTACCTCCGAAAGCAGGAAGGTGTAGTCTAGTCCATCTATCCAATAGCTTCTGCGGCTTGTCAGCTGCAACTGGTCTAGGCCCAGGTTCTGCTGCTACAACTGGTTGGGCACCGCCTACGGGTAGTGCATGCGGGGTCTGATATATGGAAACCACATGTTCTGGGGCCTGAGCGGTAGGGGTCTGTTCTCCCCCTCCCTCCTGAGATGTGGCTGGGTCTTCCGGAAATAAACCAGCCTGGGTCATAGAATCCTTGAACCGTAGCATACGGCCTATGACCTCCCGAAACCCCGGTGCTGTCATGATATCGACCGAGGTTGGCTCTGCTTCAGGCACCTCGCCCTGCTCCTTAATAACAGGGTCCTCCACTGGATCCACTGGTGGTACAATAAGGACAACTTTGGGACGTCCTCATCCCCTACCTCGGGCTGGTGCCCTCCACCGACCACTGCCTCGGCCTCTAGTAACAGGGGGAGTAGCTCCTCCTGGGTCAAGAACATCTACCGCACGCGTTCTCACCATCTGTGAGAGAGTAAGAGAATAAACTTAGTACACTATCAACTGCACGATAGGAGATGGATAAAGAGTAATTTCCTAGCACCCTATAGCCTCTCAAAGATAAATACGGACGTCTCCGCACCGATCCGCAAGACTCTATTTGGCCTGCACATAATTTGTTAGACCTATGTGAACCTAGTGCTCTAATACCATGTTGTCACGGCTCAATTCCGTATCAGGTTGTGATGGCGTCCAGCACCGTTGCTGGACAAGCTGACATTAATCAACCTGATGATTTCCCACTTTTAACAAGTTTCCCATGTAGCAATATTTCCTTAATTTTAAAGATTTAATGCGAAACAAATTTAAGTTAATAAATGAAAGTAGCTAGAATTATTTATAACCATAGGAACGAAGCCAAAATCACAAGTCTACTAATGTGTTCTAAGATCTAGTGTCACAAGTATGTAGGTTTAAGGACCCGTAAAACATTTTAACCAAAAATGCGGGGCTTCGTGGTGCCAAGTTAGATTCTTGCGGTTCGGACTTTTTGGATTGAACAGTACCATACAGACTAAGAGGAAAATATTTCATAGAAGAACGCATTTCTGCAGCCGCATAATCACTCTGCGGACTGCATAATGGCTGCATAGTGAAGCAGTGCGTTGGCCAGTTTGAGGTCAACTTTGCGGTCGATTATACGACCGCATAACCACTATACGGACCGCATGTCGATCGCATAATCCCTCTTGGTGTTTTGCGGAGGGAGTTTTGCGGTGCATTATGCGACCTCAGAACGAGTATGTGGACCGCATACTGGTCGCATACTTGAGCCGTAAGTTCAGTCCCCTGAGGGCCATTTTTGCGGTCACTTTGCGGACCGCATAACCGTTATGCGGTCGCATATGCGACTGCAGACCTGTGTCGGGGCACCCGTTTTCTTAATTTAAAACCCGACCCCCATTCCGTTAAAACTTCCCCTTTAGTCTATTTTGAGCTCATTTTCTGATACTATAGAGTGAGAGAGAGAGCCTTAGAGTGAGAAAGTAATCCTCATCAATTATTCTTCAATTCTTTCTTGACACTTTGAAGATTATCAAGGAAACCAATCTAGGCTTTCATCCTAGAGGTAAGAATCTATACCCTAGCCCTAAATTATTTAAACTTATACTGAAAAAGAGTAATTAATAAGATGGTCCATGGGTATGAGGCTTGTTTATCTTGCATGCATGTGTGGTAAAAAGAGTGTGGAAAAGGGAACTAGAACCATGAATGTTTTCCTAATTTTGGGTTCAATTTGTATATTGCTAAAATAGATTGAGGTTGCTAAGGGTTCCGGATAATTGTAGAGTCTAAAGAAGCGCAATTGAGGTATGTATGGCTAACTCTCTTCTTCCTAGAATCGAACTCCTGGTGTCCGAATATTTGGTGTAAGTTCCGACTTGATCATACTAGAATTGTTTGCCTTAGTGTGTTGGGTTGGAAGATTCATGTTTCCTAATTGTTTTAGATGTTTACCATGTCATCATGCTATTTGAGAACGTGACTATGATTTTCCAAGCTCCTTCCCTTATGTGTGAAATGCCTTATGTGATGGTACTTATCGACATGAATGATGGTGTTATTTGAACAAATAAAAAGGGAAAGACTTGAATTGTAAAATGTGCCCAAGTGCCAAGAACTACTTAATAAATGAGGTTGTTTGTGCCATGTAATGAAGATGGGAATGAAATGTAAATTGAGTGGATAGTTGAAATAGGTTATGTCTCGAGTGAGAGGGCTTAGCCGATCGGGCCGAGATCGGACGCCATGCATTTGTATTGGAATCATTGAATTACATTGAGGATATGGATATGTCTCACTTGAGATGGCTTAGCCGGTCGGGCCGAGACCGGACTCCATGTAAAAACACGGTGGCATTGTGAGTTGTGGCTTGGCACTAAAGATTATTAATCTAAAAAGATGGAAAGGTTGAATTGGAAACTACGCGATCCTTGGTGTTTTCTTTGTATTTCTATGAAGTACTTATTGAATGTTATGACTGCCTTCTCTTTGTTTCACTGTTCATTCTACTAAGATTAGTGTTTCCTTACATACTAGTACTATTCGATAGTACTAATGTCCCTTTTGCCGGGGGCGCTACATCTCTGAATGGATGTAGGTGGTTCCATCGTAGATAGTGCCGATCGCAGATAGTGGTGCTCTCTTTCTCTCCTCGCAACAGTTTTGGTGAGCCCCATTTCTCCCAGGTTCATGTAGTCCTTCTTCTGTATAAGGTTTTATATTTTGAGGTATAGCCGGGGCCTTGTTGCCGGCATTGTCATGTTGCTCTTTTGTACCCTTAGAGGCTCCGTAGATGGTTATGTGGGTCATGTATGTATTATGGGGTGGTCGTTGGACCGATTTGTATTTTTTAAATTTAACTATGGCATAACGCATAAAATGAAAAACAACAATGAACTAGCAATGTTTATACACTTATATAACTGATCTCTCCCCTATTTTACAAATGGTGACGCATTCCCTTTTTGGATCATGAATGAGTCGGATAGAAAAGGTTTAGTAGGCTTGCTCGACCGAGTTCACTCGGTTGAGCACCGGTCGCACTCCCTGGGGTTGGGGCATGACAAACTTGGTATCAAAGCCTAAGGTTGTAAAGTGTCCTGGGATGTCTCGGAACCCTGTCTAGTAGAGCCCTTCATATCGGTGTGTTGTCGACCACAACTATAATTAGGGGGATACTTGGACATTTAAGAATTATACCCTTCATTGTTGTTATATATCATGCGATAGAGCGGAACGTGAGGTTGTTTTCCCCTAACTCGTGCATTATTCTAACTTTCATTAAATGGCACCTAAGAGGAGAGCGAGAATTTGGCAAGAAACCAATGCCACACCAGGAGTGGCTGTTGACCCCCTACTTGATAATGCAGGTAAGGATAATCCCCCTACTATCACACTGCCACAATCCCTCCCTTCGATGTACCTATTCCACCTATAGCCCCAACCTGGTCCCAGTATTTCTGATGGGGATCTTAGAGGAGCCATTCAGATGTTGACTCGGTTATTAGCTTCTCAGGCCCAGAGGTCAAATGTTGCACCCATCTTATTTAGCTCGCAAGAGGATCCTTCTAGTTCCAGGGTAAACTGGCTCCTTTAGTTAGACCCTCCAGTGCTCACAGGTACTGATCCTGGGGCAGACCCTCAGGATTTCATTGATGAGATGCATAAGACTCTCCGAGTTATGTGTGCTACCGAAGTAGAGGGAGTAGAGGTGGCCTCTTAGCATCTGAAAGGGGTGGCATATTCCTGGTTTGAACTGTGGGAAGATTCCCGGGAGGAGGGGAGCCCTCCGGCGAGATGGAGTGAGTTCGCGGATGCCTTCATAGACCATTTCTTGCCTGCCGAGACTAAATCAGACCTTGCTGTGGAGTTTGAGACCCTTAAATAGGGTAGTAGGAATGTGTGGGAGTATCACATGGAGTTCGTGCGCCTGTCGAAGTATGTTGTTCATATGATACCTACTATGGAGGCAAGAGTGTGTCGATTTGTGCAGGGCCTTAGCACTTTGGTTATTAATGAGGCTGCAGCAACTGCTCTAAATTCTGACATGAACTATGGAAGGATGGTGGCATTTGCCCAAGCTATGGAGGCTCGAACGTTAAAGCTCAAGATGGAACGGGAAAGTAGTAGCAGGGACCGATCAGCGGGCAACCTTGGGGACTCATTCGGAGGTGGGAGATCAGCTTCTCGGGGAGGATCATCAGGGCCATCCCAGTCTTATGCTCAGTCTTTAGCTAGTGCCCTGCCATCAGGGCACGATCAGCAGCAGGGGAGTCGCTTTAGGCCGGGTTAGGGTAGCAGGGGGTCCCACCATCAACGCCGATCAGGAGGGAGGTTCCAGCAGCAGCAGAGGACCCTATGCCCTAAGTGTCAGAGGATACATTTGGGAGTCTGCTACTTGGACATGCCAGTATGTTACGTATGCAGAATTAGAGGCCATATTCAGAGGGAGTGCCATGCATCCCATCAGGGTGCAAGCAGGGGCAAAACTCAGTCATCTAGTCCTACAGCTGCCACATCTTCAGCACACCCTCCAACTAGAGGCTCTTCAGCACCCGCAGGGCGTGGTGCAGCTAGGGGTGGTGTACAGAGTTTGGGAGGACCCAGCCGATTCTATGCTATGAGTGGTTGACAGAGTGCGGAGGCTTCCCCAGATGTCGTCACAGGCATATTGACCGTTCAATCTCATGATGTGTATGCCCTTATTGATCCCAGATCTTCTTTGTCCTATATTTCTCCTTATGTTGCTACGAGCTTCGGGGTAGAACCGGAACAGCTTCATGAGTCGTTCTCTGTATCTACCCCAATTGGCGAGTTTATTACGGTCGCGCAGGTTTATAGAGATTGTGTTGTCACGGTGCATGGTCGGGATACCATGGCCGATCTTATTGAACTAGGGATGCTTGATTTTTATGTAATAACGGGAATGGATTGGATTTATTCATGTTTTGCCAAACTCAATTGCCGAGCCAGAATCATGAGGCTTGAGTTTCCTAACGAGCTAGCTGTTGAGTGGGAGGGGAATAATATTATGCCAAAAGGTAGGTTTATTTCTTACCTTAAGGCCACAAAGATGATCAGGATGGGGTATATTTACCATTTGGTCCTAGTTACGGACACCAATACTGAGGTGCCTACCCTTGAATATGTACCAATTATGAATGAATTCACCGATGTATTTCCGAATGAGCTCCCTGGAATTCCTCCAGACAGGGAGATTGATTTTGGGATTGATGTGATGCTGGGCACGCAGCCTATATCCATTCCACCTTATAGAATGGTGCCGGCAGAATTAAAAGAGCTAAAGGAACAACTAATGGATCTGCTAGAGAAAGGTTTCATCCGACAAAGTGTGTCGCCTTGGGGCGCACCGGTTCTCTTTGTCAGGAAGAAAGATGGATCGCTTCGGATGTGTATTGATTACCGGCAACTCAGCAAAGTCACAATCAAAAACAAATACCCATTGCCTAGAATAGATGATTTATTTGATCAATTACAAAGTGCTAAGTTCTTCTCCAAAATTGATTTGCGGTCCGGGTACCATCAATTGAAGGTAAGGGAGCAGGATATTCCGAAAACAGGTTTCAGAACTCGGTATGGGCACTTTGAATTTTTGGTAATGTCTTCCGGGCTAAGAAATGCCCCGGGAGCTTTCATGAATCTTATGAATCGAGTCTTCAAGTCATTCCTCGACTCCTTTGTGATAATATTAATTAACGACAACCTTGTCTATTCACGAAGTCGAGAGGATCACGCCGACCACATCATGGCAGTTCTGCAAACTGTTCATCATCACCAATTGTATGCAAAGTTTGCGAAATGTGAATTTTTTCTTGAATCTAGTACATTCCTGGGTCATGTCATCTCTGGAGAAGGAATTAAGGTTGATCCTCAAAAGATTGCAGCGGTGAAAGATTGGCCTAGACCCACTACTCCAACACAGATTCGTAGTTTCTTGGGTTTGGCCGGGTATTATAGGAGGTTCGTGGAGGGGTTCTCCACTCTTACCTCTCCATTGACTAAATTAACGCAGAAGGCAGTTAATTTCCAGTGGTCCGATGCTTGTGAAAGGAGCTTCCAGGAATTGACATCCAGATTGACTTCGGCACCGGTATTGGCCCTGCCAGAGGGTACCGAGGGGTTTGTGGTGTATTGCGATGCTTCAAGGATCGGTATTGGGTGTGTATTAATGAAACATGGTAAGGTTATAACATATGCTTCAAGGCAACTTAAGAATCATGAAAAGAACTATCCAGCACATGACTTAGAGCTTGCGGCGATTGTTTTTGCATTAAACATTTGGCGTCATTATTTCTATGGAGTCCATATAGATGTATTCACGGACCACAATAGTGTTTAATACATCTTCAAATAGAAGGAATTAAATTTAAGGCAGAGAAGGTGGCTTGAATTGCTGAAAGATTATGACATCGACAGTTTATATCATCAGGGGAAACCTAATGTGGTGGTGGATGCTCTTAGTCGGAAGTCTATGGGTAGTTTGGCTCACTTGGAGGCATGTCAAAGGCCCTTGGCCCGGGAGGTTCACCAGTTGGCCAGTTTGGGAGTTTGTCTTGCAGACTCTAATGAAGGGGGAGTGATTGTGCGGAATAGAGCAGAATTATTGCTTGTGATGGAGGTCAAGGAGAAGTAATACAATGGTCCAGTGTTGGTATAGCTGAAGGAGGGGATTCATAAACACAAGACTACGGCCTTTTCTCTTGGCGTGGATGAGGGTACATTACGGTAACAAGGGCGACTATGTGTTCCAAACGAATATGGTCTTCGGGAAAGAATCATGGCAGAAGCTCATACTTCTAAATATTCCGTGCACCCAGGTTCTACAAAAATGTATCATGATCTCAAGGAAGTTTACTGGTGGAATGACATGAAGAGGGGTGTGGCAGACTTTGTGGCAAAATGTTCAATCTGTCAACAAGTGAAGGCCGGCCATCAAAGGTCCGGTGGGTTAGCTCAGAGTATAGAAATTCCAATGTGGAAATGGAAAATGATCAACATGATTGTTTTGGTAGGGTTACCACGCACGCCGCATAGGTTTGACCCAATTTGGGTGATCGTGGATCGACTCACAAAATCAGCCCACTTTTTGCTAGTTAAATCCACCGACACTGCGGAACAATATGCTCAGTTGTATATCAAGGAAATAGTCAAGCTTCATGGCACTCCGGTTTCCATCATTTCCGATCGAGGGGCCCAATTCACAGCTAATTTCTGGAAGACGTTTCAGCAAGGTTTGGGTACGCAAAAAAATCTTAGCACGACTTTCCATCCACAGACTGACGGGCAAGCTGAGCGGACTATTCAGACACTTGAGGACATGTTGCGTGCCTGTGTGATCCCAAACTAATCAAATATTATCTAAACTAATCAATATATGCTCAAAAATTTGTATTCCAACTATTAAAGAGGTTACCCAACCCTAAAAGGAAGATTCTAAAAATTCACCCCCAGGCCCACGTGCCTGGATTCCGGAAATGTTCAAAGAAAGTTGTTACTCATAACCTTAGGAACATAAATATATGATTTTCACTAAGTCCCATAACCATTTTCGTGGTAAAATCCCATTTTTATTAAACCCTAGGTTTTTCATCTAAACCCATGATTTCTACCAATTTTTATGTTAAACTCTACCCATAATCTATGTGTTAAACTCACATTAAGTAGAAATTAATTACCTCACAAGGCTAGGTCGAAATCCCCTCCTTAAAAGCTCTCAAATCGCCCAAGAGTGGAAGCAAAATGTATTAAAAATGGCCTAGATTCCGTATTAAATGAACCCTCACTACCCCGCGACTTTCGCACCTGCGGTGCTTTGGGTCGCATCTGCGGTCCCGCACTTGCGGCAAATGCCTCGCAGGTGCGCCTTTCCCTCACCTGGCCAGGCTCTGCATCTACGGGCGTAGTTGCTCCCAATCTTCTGCATCTGCGGATTCTGGGCTGCCCTCCATTTCTCGCTTCTGCGGCTCATGGCTCGTACCTTCGAGCCCGCACCTAAGACTGGCCAAGCGCGGGTGTGATTATGATAGATTTGGAAGCTTCAACTGTTGCTCCAAGCTCCCAACTTGGTCTTAGCCTCATCCGATTGACACTCGGGGCCCCGGGGCCCCTCTGGAACATACCAACAAGTTTAGAATCATAATACGTACTCGTTCAAACTCTTGGAATGCCCGAAACAATATTAAAACTAAGAATCGCACCCCAAAACCAATTGAATCAAACTTATGAACTTCAAGTTCCTCTATTCACCAGAAAATGCGCCGAAATGTACTTAGACTACTCGGATTAACACCAAATTTTGCGTGGAAGTCTTAAATGACATTACGAAACTATTCTCTATATCGGAATTCCGTTTGGACCTCGATAACACCAAAACCAGCTCCAAGACAAATTTAAAGAACTTCAAAATTCTTCAAGAACCAACTTTTGATATTAGGCGCCGAAACGCTCCCACATCATCCAAAACCCGAACCGAGCTTACGCCCAAGTCTAAAATCATACGAACCTATTGGAACTGTCAAATCCCAATCCCGACGTCATTTTTTCAATATGTTGACGAAGTCAAACTTAGCCTTTTAGGCCAACCTAAGGAACCAATTTTTCCAATTTCAACCCGAACCCTCCCAAATCTCAAACTAACCATCCCCAGCAGTCATAAAACAGTAAAAGAACATATGGGGAGTGTTATTTAGGGGAACGGGGTCCTAGAAAGCAAAACGACCGGTCGGGTCGTTACAATATTTATTTCTTTTATAGTCAAATTCAATATTAATATATTCTCTTAATTTGTGCAAAGTTATATCACATATCCTTAAAACCGCGTATAAGTTCAATTGTTATCCGTTTTTAGGGTAAATAGTTTGGCGCCCACCATGGGACTAGGGATAATAGTGATTGCCTGATACTAACTTTCGTAACACACACTATTGTTCACTTATTCTTGTGAGTATCTTTGATTCCAGGATCAAAATATTGAACTCTAAGGCAACACCCATACACGTGGATAATAACTTCCGTCACCATGACAAAAATGACAACATAGCACTAGGGAACAACGTACCTCCAGTTGACCTCGATGGAGTTTCGGTTGTAGATCCAATCGACATCAGCTCGCAAGTAGCTGTCAATGAAAATTTGGCCATCAATATCGAGAGTAGAGTCCGTAGGGATGTTCGATCGGCCGCTCAGAGCGCATAAGGCAGCAAAGAGGGCAGAATCAGCCTTCGGGTGATCTTCGAGATATTGCATGCTCAACAAGCTGTGATAGTCTAGCTCTAAAACCAGAATCATGCAACAAGCAGGATCGAGCCCGAGCCATCCCAGGAAGTTATTCATAGGTTCGAATCTGTGTCAAAGAAATTGAACGGGAATGAATCGAGGGCCGATTCTGCAATCATAAAGATGCTCGAAGAACTAATGAAAGGAGTTGCGTCAGGGGAAAGAAGATTGAAGCAAACGACAAGAAGGTGGAAACTTATAATGTCACGACCCAAAATCCCACCACAGGCGTCGTGATGGCACTTAGTCTCTAAGACTATGTAAGCCGATTATAATTACAATTCAAGCCATATTTTTAATAGAAACTAACAGCAGAAATAATTTACAAACAACCTCCCAAGACTGGTAATACTGAGTCACGAATGCTAACTGAATACAATAAATGATCTCAAGGATCGAATACTCAATATTGTTTGATTAATAATGAACAATACAATAAAAATGGAAAGACTCTAAGGGGTTGCAACGACCAAGCAGCTCTACCTTGAATCCTTGTGATCGCACTGTAACTCTGTCCGAGTCCGATATCTCCAATACCCGGCTCTGCACAAACATGTCCAGAAGTGTAGCATGAGTACGCCACAGTTGGTACCCAGTAAGTATCAAGACTAACATCACTGGAGTAGTGACGAGGTACAGTCAAACACTCACTAGTCTAATAACATGTGCAATATAGTATACAAAAATAATAGGAAATAATTAACAATTATGGTAACAATAATCAACCAGTGATATACATAGCAGGGCAACAAGAACATCATAAATATTTTTCATTAAATAATGAATACAAGTACAACCAATTAATCAAGTCCTACAAATATAAATCTTCCGCCTATATGTTTTTCAAGTAATAACATTTAGGATATAATACATTCCAATAAATATATTTCGAATATACTCATTTCAAATAAATATATTTCGAATATACTCATTTCAAATAAATATCTTTCAACTATAATTTTTTCAAATAAAAGTCACCCTATGACACTTTATTTCATAATCATAAAATATGGGTCTCAGCCCACTTTTATATTTTCACGGCACCTCGTGCCAATTTCTCTATCAGAACCGCACGGACAACTCACGTGCCAATATCATCATTGTTTACTCACAGCACCTCGTGCCACATTTTATGTCACACCCTGAACCTGGGGGGTGAGATCGGCACCCGGTGCCTCACCTATCCTTGCGTACTACCTTGCGACTAAGGGACTCTAAACATACAATGTCATACTTTGGCCATGGGCCACATTGCAAGACAATTGCGAATGCTGACTAAACATCAATATAAATCTGGGCTGGCAAGGCCGCCATAACTACTATGACCGGAAAACCAATAAAATATACATAAAAGGCTTACACGCCCAACATACTGCACTAACTGACAGGATATGTCTACAAGCCTCTACTAATGGATGTACTACGATCGGAACAGGGCCCCGACCTACTTATAACATATATACTTATATACACAAGATGTACGTAAAGCTCTAGACCCGGCAACTTCGAAGGGTATGGAGCTTACCGATCAAGCTGAAATCGGGCAACACCTAATGAGGAGGTCTACCCGTCTGTCTGTGTGAATCTGCACACATGAAATATAGCGCCCCCAGAAAAGGGACGTCTGTGCGAAGTAATGTATCGAGTATGTAAGGCAATATACTGAAAAATGAAACTGAACTAAAAATATAATAACTAAAAGTAACTGGGAGTCAAAGATAATTTGAAGATATGCTTACCTGCTGATACTGACTCAACTCTCTCAATATAGTAAGTAAAATAGCTATCCGACCTTATAAGGTTCGGTATATATATATATACAACTGCTCTGCCATAGTAGGCTCACTCATAGGTGCTCGGCCACAGTAAGCTCGGTATATAACTTATCATATGATCAGAGGTTTCCCAAAAGGGGCCTGCCCATCGATTATAGCTCGATGATAATGAAAATACTGTAATACTGTATATATAGACTCTCTGCTCTCTTGACTGGAAGAAGACAATACTCAGTTGAATATGAAGTCCCGATAAGGAGAATACTATAATTTATAAGACTATGATAATGTATATAAATTCAGAAGTATGAACTTCTCTTTATGCCTCGTTATCAAGCACATGTAATTAATCGATCATGCCAAAATGAAGGAAGGGCTTAACCTTAACATACCTGAACTAGTTCTCTGGAAACCCTTCTAGCACACGACAATTGGGACAAAATTCGTGATGGCAGCATCGGGGGAAAAAGACCTATTTGGCAACTCCCCGGTTTCTAAAGGCCACGGCCACCCCACTCAGGGACTATTATCTGGGGAAAGACCGGATAACTCGGGAATAAACAATCTCAATGGGAAGCTCCCGAACTAAAATGCGGCGGCCAAATTAACACGGCTCGGAGAAGTCCAAAATCCGTAACAAAAACTTGGCCTTCGAAAAAGAAACATTTTCACAACCGGTTCTAAAGGCTACCCTTGGAAAACTATAATTTGAGTTACTTACTTCTGGAGAAAGTTCCTGGTAACAATGAACCCCCGAGATGCCTCAAAGCAAAATAATGTAAAGGCAGGGTTTGTCCGGACTTACACAACCTAAGTTATTTTATGCTAAGGCATTTCGATCTGTGTGAATATAAGTAATAAAGCAAAGGAAAAATTTTCGAGCCGGAATGGGAAGAAAGCCTTATATATATAATATATCTTTTTTACAAAGGCCATAATGGCCTAGTACAAATATTTTCAATGGTCAAAACGACCTCAAAAAGATGCAAAAGAAAGCAAAAAATATACAGGCCTAAATGGCCTGGTCTTCATCGGAGGTAGCATCTCCATCCTCGGGATATTCCACATCTTCGGACTCGTTTAAGCTCTCGGAATCTTCCTCAGAAAGGGATAGCTTCCGGGCCATGGCTTTTTCTCCTTTAGCATTTTTTATTTCGGCCAGGACATCGAAGCCTTGAGCATGAACCCCTCGAGGGCTTCCCTTCGAGCCTGCTATCTTGCATGATCCACCATACTCTTGGCCTTCGTCTGAATGGCCTCGACATCGACCTTGAACTGGGCTACTTTAGCATCAGCTTTGGTGTTGGCCATGTCCACCTCAGATCTGGACACTTCGAGTTCATTGTCCAAGTTTTCCTTATAAAAAATAGACAAGTCCAATTCATATTGAAGCTTCTCAAGTTTCTTGACCTGTACCTAGGCCTTCTCTTTTGCATCTTGGAGCTGGGTCTCGACCGACTCATGTTGTGTAAGAGAGTTTACTTTTTCGAGGCTAAGATGTCCATATTCTTCTTGAATTCTTCAGCCTCAGCTTGTATCACATTAACCTGTGTCTTGAGCTCCCGATCTGTTCGAGCCTCTGCCGGACCTGCAGGATCGGATCATTAGTTACTATATCTAATTCATCTTCACTATCGTGAAGCACTTGAAATACCTGCTCGGCAATCTCGGCATGCTCATTCTGAGCCACTTCTAAATCAGCCCGGAGCTTCTCACTCAAAAGCTTGTAAGTATCCCCCTTCTCGGTGAGTTCCCGGACCTCAGACTCGTGCTCTTCCCGGATTCTGAAGAAAGCCTCATGATGCAACACCGAAGCCTACAAGCCTGAAGAGAGATGTTAGAATTATTTATAACTTCAAGTTTAAAATAAATAATGAAGTGAACCTTAAACTAAACATATTCAAAGCATGTTGGGCCTCGTTAAATAGGCAAGGCGCCTCCACCGCATTCATCATGGCCTGGTCTTCCTCGGTCACTAAGCATCTGAGGTAGCTAGCAACCCCCACGGGGGTAGAGAAAATACAGGCATCCTTGGGGACAAAAACAGTTATCAATCGCCTGTGATCGAGGTTAACACTTGGGGCAGGGAATCGATACACCAATTTTGGGCTTGATGAAGACCTAGTAGCGCTCGATGACGGTACCTTTTTTGGCACCGGTAAGTCACCCAAACCGGTAGCACCTTCCGAAGCTGTAAAGTCAAGGCTATCAAAAACGTTATTGAAAGGATCGGTTGCTTCCTGCGCCCCTTCGACAAGTTTACCCTTCAACTCCTGAGCCTCGTTAATCATAGAATCCATAAATGAGGGTGACCCAGAAATGTCAATCACCCCAGGCACCTCTTTGGGTACGTTATCTTCTCAACCTTCTCGGGGACTTCAGCCATTGTCTCTACTACGACCTCCGTGACTCGAGGCATCTCGGAGCCGCATCTTACTTGGGCCACTAGCTCAAAATCTTCTTCTTCCTCGGACACATCCCTCAACTGATTGAGTGAGTCCGATGAGAGTTCTTGGGCCCCAGTTGTTTTGGGCTTATGCGCCAGCCGCTTCCTTAGTCTCTTCTTTTCAGAGTTAGAGGGAATCAAGGCTTTTCTTTTCCCCTTCGCTTTGACCTATTTCGGAGTTGGGGGATTGGTGTCTATATCATCATCAGCTGTTGGAGGCCTCATCTCGATGTCCATTGGTAAACCTACGAATTAAAAACATCACAAATCAAGGACGGATGATAAAAAAAATTATATCAGATGTATCTGGGAAAAGCTCTTACCATGATTGCAGGCCTCCCATCGACCTTTCAACAATTTCATCCAAGCCCGCTCGGAATACGGCCTATGTGACACAAGGACCTCGACCTATTCCTTAAAGTTCAGTAACTACGTCCGGCATCTGGGCCATATCTGTGACACAAAAAATATCAATGAAGAAAGAGATGAGAAGGAAAACAACAAGATTGAACCTTCGAAGCGAAACACCACTTACATTTCATGTTCCATTTCTCAGAAAATGGCATGTCTTCAGAAGGGATCAAGTCCGAAGTGTTTACTCAAAAACATTGGCCCATCCAACCTTGGTCTCGAGCTTTGTCTATGCTCGAGAACTGAGCCTTACTGGCCCGGCGAGCAAGCTTGATCATCCCTCCTTGGTATAGTCAGGAACTATAGAGGCGCATAAGGTGGTCGAGGGTAAAAGGACATCCCTCGATTTTGCTTACAAAAAGTCGGAGGAGATTCACTATTCTCCAGAAAGAGGGGTGCATCTGGCCAAGAGTCACATAAGACATTTTGCAAAAGGAAATGATGATAAGGTCTAAGGGACCCAACGTGAAGGGATCACTGTAAACACTTGGAAAATTCTCCACGTGGGTAGTGATCGATTCCTCGGGAGAAGGTACCACCACATGCTAATTTACCTAGTTGCAGTCCTCTTTAACCTTGGTGAGGAGATCCTCAGTGATTGAGCATATGTATCTCGAGATCGGCTCACATCATCCCGGTACCGAGGAGGTCTTTTAACCTTAAAATTAGTAATAGTGGGGCACCCTACCAGAATGAATTCCTCAGGGTGAGGCTCCGACGCACCCCCGCCATCGGCGAGTCGTGAAGAAAAGGCGGTCTCCTTTTGCAGTACGATCTTAGAAGTTTTCACCATTGAAGAACAGTAGGAAAGAGAATTAATATGCCATGCGGTTTGATGATAGTTTAAGAAATTTAGGTGCAAGAGTTGCAAAGTAAAGGGATTTTTTATGGAAAAACAATAATAGGTGGAGCTTTGAGCGTAAAGTTTGAATGAAGAAAAATTGGATACTTATAGCTTGCTGGTGACTGTTCAGAACCGGTAGTGGCCGACCAGCGACTGGCAGGCATTCAATGCCATGATAACTGGACTAACGGGACGTTTCGATAACCATTTGTCGCATACGTTATAGTCGAGTTCGTCGCTTACGTCATGGCCCATCGAGACGGGATTCGGAAATTCATGTCGTTTCTCATCATTTTCTCTCTAAGAAATGAGGGGACTATCTGTATAGGGCCAAAACCGGGCTCGCCCCTTGCTTGACTAATCGAGAGTCACATATGATATATCAAGGTCCGACCTCGAGTCATATCGAACCGAGGTGTGAAATTATATCGCCAAGATCAAGACCTCGGGACCGAGAAAAGTCGAGATCAGGCAAGATCGAGGGAAACTTGCTGAGTCAGATAACAGAAAAGTAAAATATCCGCGATCGAGCGTAGATCACGGCGGAGATCTCGGCATGTATCAAGTATAGGCCGATTAATTAGCAAATCATGAGATTTCTTAATTCATTTAGAATTGTATTAAGTGTAGGACTCCCCTACTATATAAAGGGGATATGATCATTTGTAAAGGGGCATGACTTTTATGCAACATAAAGCAATACACTGTCTTTCTCTAGCTTTCATTATCTTGTTACTCTGTTCTTATATCAAGTTGAAACTTCTTTTGATTCAAAGGTGATCGAATTCGAGGGCCAAGGCTATTCGTTTCGTTTGGTTTGCATTTATTTCTTTTTTCGTCAAATTCAATATTAATGTATTCTCTTAATTTGTGCCAAGTTATATCACGTATCCTTAAAACCGCGTATAAATTCAATTGTTATCCGTTTTTAGGGTAAACACAAGTTACATTAAATTAATAAGGTTTCAAAACTCTAAGGAGAAAATCAATCATATGATGTAAAGGCGAGACATTGTAAATTGAAAGAAGGTAGTCGCATATTATATGATGTTGGTAGGTAACGTTTCTCACTGTTTAAAGAAAATGTATATCATAAATCAAAATAGCTTAGGGGTAATCTTTACTTTCTCCAAATTCCCATATTGATTTTTGATTTTATAAGGAAAAGACTCTCCATATCTTAATCAATAGATGAAGGCTAATACGTTAATTGCTAACTTTTAAAGGTTAAAATAGGTAATTACAATTTACTTAAACAAAAATGAGAAAGGTATCATATTCGACATTAATGTCATATTTGGGCAAGATAATTGGAGAAAACCGCATATATAATTCCATGGAAGAGAAAACCTAAGTTTACTATAAGCCATTAAAGTTAAAACCTCCATTATACCACACAGTACTCCATTATATACTAGAGGGGAAAGAGCAAGAGAACGAGGATCCAAGAAGAAGAAAGAGGAGGAGAAAACAAGGTTGATATAGTGACAATGTATATAACTTAAATTCACAAGGAATAAGAAGAACTATCTATAACATTTGGATTACACATAAAAGAGATTCGACCTGAAAGACTGAATATAACTTCTCCGACCTAATGTGACAAAACCAAAGTCATAAAACTACCATACAAAGTTTGGAATATATCAAAATTCAGACATTTCTAATTAAGAACTTGCTGCTGAAACTATATATATATAGACATTCATATATATGATCAAAAGCTACAATATTCATGGCATAATAATAAATCCAACGACTGCCTCTTCTACATACAAGAAATGTACATCAACTGATACTGATCACTCCACACTTAATAATTATTAAATTAACAATCTACAACTCTCTCTACATCGAGATCTAGAAAGAGAAAAGGCAAAACAATAGATGTGAAAGTATAACATATATATGTACAACCATTTACAGTAGTTTCAATGTATAGCTACATGAACAATACGTACGAAGTCTAGATAATCATGCACACACGACACTTATTAGCTAATTAAGTCTCACAAAAGACTGGATAAAGCATAACCATAATCATCAATAGAAACCTATTCTTGGTCAATAAACAAAACATGTCCTTCATTCTGATGATGATAGCTAATATATGAATCCACCCCCAATGGCTATGTCTCAATATTTCTATATTCTTCAGAAATATCCATATGATTTTGGCATCCCATGTTGGAAAAAGTATTACTATCCAACAAACTGAAAGATGGTTCTTGGAAAGAAGCTTCAAATGGATGATGGTATACATCCTTCTGATGAATCTATGGATAATTCTAATGGGGTCCATCTCATTTAAAAGCCAAAGTAATAGGCATGTGCCAAAGGAAAATATTTGGCTCGGAGTTTCTTTTGTTTGGTAGCCAACTTTGTTGAATTGTTAACATTAAAAAAAAGAAGGAAAAGTGTGTGCAAATTGTCAAGTATAGTAGGCTTCAGAGAGTGAGGCTTTGGCTATAAAAAGAGAGCTTCAGCACTCATTTCTATACACCGACAAACAGAAAGAAAGAGTGAGATTTCACAGACAGGGTATAAGAAAATAAACTGTGAGAAAAATAGAGAGTGGCGATATTGAAGTGAGGTAGGAATATCAAAAGAGGGTTATTTCTTTTGAGTGTTGTAGTGATCTTTGGAGTATTTTACTTGGACCTACAAAGTGTAAAGTTCCTTACTATAGTGATACCAGTTGCTCCTCTCGGGGCCGTGATTTTACCTTATATAAAAGGATTTTCCACGTAAAAATCTTGATGTTGTTGTCACTCTTTTATTCTTATTAATTGTCGTATCTCGGTGCTACGTTATTATTCCACTTTTATTGCTGTGAATATTTATTTTTCTAGAGGGTTTATTCCCAATAACTGGTATCAGAGCACAAGTTCTTCTCGCTTACAGAAGGACTATACTCGGTGAAAAAAAACATGTCCGGAGTAAAGTACGAGGTAGCAAAGTTCAACGAAGATAACAGTTTCTCAACATAGCAAAGAAGGATGATAGATCTGCTTATCCACCAAGGATTACACAAGGTACTAGATGTTGATGCCAAAAAGCCTGATACCATGAACGCTGAGGATTGGGCAGACTTCGATGAAAGGGTTGCTAGTGCAATCAGGTTGCACTTATCAGATGATGTGGTAAATAACATAATTGATGAAGACACTGCACTTGGCATTTGGACAAGTTTGGAAAGCCTATACATGTCCAAAACGCTGACAAATAAATTGTACCTGAAGAATAATTTATACTGTTACACCCCATGTTTTCGTACGTTAAAGTACGCCATAAGTAAATTGATATAAGCTCGGAAATGAGATGTTACATCCCGCATTTTTTGTAAGTTAAAGTTTTGTCGTAAGTTAAGTAACATAAGTTTGGGAATGAGATTATTTTGGGATTATAAGTAATATGTTATTTCAAACAAGTGATAAGTAAATTCGTGAAGGTGAGAGGGTAGGCAAACCAAAGAAAATGAATTTCATCGAAATTTGACATTTTGGGGTAACATACGGTCTAAGTTATAATATCCAATATTTATGGACTAGTTCCATACAAGGTACCATATGACCATGATAGTAAGGTGATAAAGTGTGTTAAAAGTTAGTGGTACTGTAAGTAATTTGAGATAATTCTTAATTATGTGGGTAATTGATTAATTGTTGGATTAGTGGGTAATTACCAAGCTAATTGGTAATTAATTAGAATTGGACAAGGTTGATGGATCTTACCACCAACGTGGCAGCCCAGGAAGTGGTTACAAAGCCACTAAATGACTCATATAATACATGGAAAGGTATCACATTATAAGACTACACAACAAGGTTTATATTCTCCTTAGCCTTTTGGACGTAAATAGCATATATGTATTCACTTTAGCATTCTTTAAGCCTTCTGAAAGTGATTTACACAAATATATGCACTTTAGCATTCTTTAAGCCGTTTGAACGTGATTTAAACAAATATATGCACTTTAGCAATACAAGCTAATCTTTGCTTATTCCTTAGTAACCAAGGATTAAAGATCAAGAATGGAATTCAATCTCTTAAGGAGTGGGCTAAGTTTCCATCTTCCTACAACTAGTTTGATACATGTTTCATCAATATGAATTCATATGTTGCCTTAAAAATCCAAACTGAATCTCTTATAGAAGAGTGGCTGATCGTGAGCTCTTTAAAGAGCAAAACAAATCCGTACCGAGAATTGATAACGTTGGTTGATTGATTTTGTAAAGCATAAATTGCAAATTTTTGGAGAATCGGTTCAATTATGTTAAGTATATCCCTTCTTTTCTTTTGGCATGATCTATACGACACGAGCGAAACGAGCAAATGCACAATTTCCATAAATGACTCTATTCATAGAATTATTAAGGGTGTCTGCATTCTGGATTCCCCATGTGAATTATTATTATATCTTCTGTTCATGGGTCTAAGAAAAATACGTATTTGATAAAATTTATCCGACAAGCATGTTATTTTTATGACATTCCGAGAAAATCTTATTAACGTATTTCTTATGCATTTCATGCATTTATACATGTACATTAACCCACGACCAGATGGCGTTATATACGCATATATATATATATATATATGTACTTATATGTATATGGGATATGGGAAAAGGCTACGGTGTTATATACGCATCACCACTTGATCAGCTGGTATATGTTGATGATTTGCCCACAGTGGCCGAAATGATATGTTGGGATGCCCTCAAAGGCTTGATGATGTTATGAACACATATACCAATGAATGGTATGATATATATATGCATATGCATGACATTATAAAAATTAAATGATTCACAGAGCTTTGCGGACGTACTTGTCGAGTTCTTTACTCCATGTTTCTCTCATGTCTATTATTTACTGATTTTCATTCCTTACATACTCGGTACATTATTTGTACTGACATCCCTTTTTCCTGGGGACGCTGTGTTTCATGCGCGCAGGACCTGATAGACAAGTTGAGAGTCCTCCAAGTAGGCTATCAGCTCAGCGGAAGGTGTTGGTGTGCTCCATTTGCTCCGCAGTTGCTTATGTGGTCAGTATGAGTAGGACATGTACTGATTAGTATGGCGGGGCCCTGTCCCAACCTTTATGACATTTCTATATCTTTAGAGGCTTGTAGACATATGTCATATACGTGAAAGATTGTACGGCCTTGTCGGCCTATGTTTTGAATTTATAAATGATCATGTTGGCCTATTTGGCCAGTATGTCACGTGTATATGATGATGTAATAAGAAAGATACGTGACGTTGGTACTCGGTTGATTAAGGTACCGGGTGTCCATCACGGCCCATCGATTTGGGTCGTGACAAAAGTGGTATCAGACCAGTTCTGTCCTACGGAGTCTACAAGCCGTGTCTAGTAGAGTCTTGTTTATGGGTGTGTTGTGCACCACACTTATAAGCAGGAGGCTACAGGGCATTTAGGACTGTCACTCTTTCTTCTTGCTCTAGATCATGTGGTAGAGCTCAGTTTTAGGAACTCAATTTCCTAAACTCTATCTTATTCATAATACGACGATGCCTACATCTAGAAAGATGGTTGGTAAGAGAATGCATGTGGCTGTGAAAGTGTTGAGTCAGAGGGACTCGATTTTGCATGATGCTTATGATGGATAAATGTAAGGTCTTCAGCAGATTGTGTGTGTACTAAGACGTGTAAGCCTTTTGATAAGGGGCTTTAAGGCAGGAATATCTATCCACCCCTATGGTGAAAGGTAATGAGAGATTCAGAAGATAGATACAAGTTTTAACAAGTAAAAGAAGCAAGATGAAGAAGGGTACAAGGCGCCCAGCTAATTAAGGTTATTAGTATTTACAATTTAGGCAGGGGAATATAAGCCTTTTGAATTACCTTCAACAATAATAGAGGTATGTATAATTGGCCACACCCATCTCAGTTATACCCTATTGGGGGCTAACAGGTGTAGTTTAAGAAAAGGACGGGATATCAGGATCAGGCTGGGGTTAGAGTAACCCAATACGGTGAATGGATTTTTTGTGTTAGTTGGCATTTCAGAAGGATATTACAAAGGTGCTAATAATATCTCCTTATGAGACACTCAGGTGGTGCATTCTAGAATATTACAATTAGATGTGAATACTAGCGTGATAAAAAATTCAGAAGATAGGCGCTAAAAGCCTGGAAGGGATAAATATTATCTTAGTGTAGCTCGCGTCCCTAGTAGAGCGACAACGTTAAGCAACCCAAAGAGACACCGGATGGAGCAAAGGGGACCTAAGAAAAAACATGTCTTATTCGAGTTTTCAGAATAAAGTGATAGACATAAATGTTAGAGGGAAATAAGAAAAGAGTTAATGAAGCATTATGAGTAAGATATGATACATGGATGACAACGGTAGATCAAAAGATGGCAGTATTACAGAGTCTATAGTCAAGTGAAGGGAAAGACAAGAGGTGACATGCCTTGAGAAAACAAAATAATATAGGCCATAAAGTCATATCCTCATTTCGAGAAATAAGTTTGTGACTCCAATGCGACTACCAGAAGGAAAAGTTAGACCCCAGAGTAATAGAAATCAGTATGGATTGATGAATAAGGTAAACTAAACTTGAACTAGGGACTGAGTAACAGTCGACATCATGAGAATTGCAGAGATTACATCTTGGCAATAATAGAATGGGGGACAGACGAATACCCTTTAAAGGTCATTCAGGAAGACACCTCCCTAAAGAAAGCAAGGTCAGCAAAGTTAAGATTAAGGGACTGTATGTTCCGGTTACACTAAGTGTCACCCTCGCGATTGAGGAATTTTTTTATCCTTGGTACAAAAATATTACCGCAAGGCGAGTAAAGATCATCGATGATGTGAAAAGATGCGAAAGATGAAAAGGTAAAACATCTATACCTAGATCATCGTAGCACAAAATCTTAGTGCTCCCTTAAAGGGGGGAATTTGGTATGATGTGGCATTAAGTCAGAATTATGTGGTTCTAGTAACTATGAAATGGTAAAGGAAGAATGCGATAAAAATGAGAAAGGGATGAAATTGCACTTATTCAAATCCTACAGATATGCTTTGATTCCAGAACATTATGTAAACACGACATCAAGGAGAGGAGGTAAGGGTTCCCGCCTGAGATGTTATTGATAGATAAGGATCTAGTGCGGGACGTAAGTTAAAATAAAGGAAATGACCCATGAAAGATTATGCATAATATTGATATGAGAATGAGCCAATGAGTAGTTAGTAGTTGATTCAGGAAGAGCCTAGTTATGGCTAGACAAAAGGATACAGATAAATCAAGAGATTGTGTAAGACGCATATAGTGAACCCCAACATGAGAAATTCAGTCTCACACATATGACATCGTGACCCTTGAGAAATATTCAATTAAGAGTTGGGGTAGTTAAAGGTTCCGTATGAATGTTATGGAAATAAAAGATAGTCTCACTTGGAAGACAGTCAAAATATTAGTTCAGGAGCAACTCTACAAGCACAAGGGTGTGGAAATAAGTAACTACGGATAATTAAAGGCAAGGAAGAACATCAAAAATTCCGTCAAGTATACGATGTAATAAGCTCGCAGCTTCACAAGAGTTAGAAGGTCTTCCCTAAGTACTACAACGAAAGACTATCTGAGGAAATAAGGAAAAAGGCTTCAACCTAAGCATAGTGACCTAGAGAGAAAATGGTCATGTAAAAGAAAACAGTCTCACTACAACATTATATGCACTCCATGAGAAAGTGGAACCTACCATGGATAAGGAACGTGATGAAAAATCAAAAGTAATATTCGAGACCATGTGAGTTGCACAAAAATTCTGGCATGCGTGGTAACTAAGATTAGCTAAGTATACACGCAACAGAGGGGCAGAAAGACCAGGAAAAGTAATAGCTTACGTTTAAAGGAAGCTCAGAGGGAACAAAAGGGATTATGCACTTAAGACTTCAGAGTGATATCCATGCACCATATATGTTGACATTCATACAGTCGTAGAAGACTCCGGTATAAGTTAAAAGAAAGAGTTGAGCCTAGGGCATAGACAAAGGATTGAATTATCAGAAGATTGTATCATGGATATTCCATAGCACCCATGAAAGGCTAAAGTAATAACTAATACCGTGAGTCACAGATCAGAAGATAGCTTAAGCCTACATAAAGGCTGATCAGAAGGAAGAGGAAACTACAAAGTTACAACAACAAAGTAAATAAGGAGTCTGATTATCGGACCTAGAAAATTATAGAAATCGTGATTGAGAACATTGCAGGATCACTCTTAATATCATAGGTACAAGAGAGAAAGTACAACAACCATGTTCTATAACGGCCCTACGATAAAGCCAGTTGGAAAAGCACCAGCCTCATAAGATGTCAGTACGAAGCTTCCACCAGATTGTGTATGCACCAGTGGTGCAAGTATTATAATAGAGCTTCAACTTATGGACGTGAATTACACCTATGTGGAAGGGAGGTCATGAAAGAGATAGAAGATACGATGCAACATTTTAAGGTAGTAAGGTAAAGGTGAACAACGTATGAAATACTCAAATGTAGAAGGCTATGAATAGTCCATACTTGGATAAAAGGCTAGAAGCGCGGGGGTTTAGTATCCAGAAATGATAGCGGCATCGCCAGTGGCATATCTTGCACCCTATGATTTCTAGGTACCGAGAGATCTAGCCAAGAGAGTAAATAAGAGTTAGAGACGATGTGATGGCTCGCTTGATGTTCCAGAATAACATAAGGAAATCTATGGTGCAAACAAGTTGAAGGAAGGTTGCGAGTAGTATAAATAGATATCTATAGGTCATAAGCTAAAGTATGGTAAAACGACAAGGTTTTATGATAGAAGTAAGGATAATAAAGGGCAAGTGAGAAGGGGATGAGAAATGGATAAGTCCTCAGGATTAAGCCTATGAAAACAAGAAGAGCTGATGGTTTCTCTAACTTATATAAATCTCAGTATAGCCTGAATGAACTCAAAGGAGGCTAAGGCTAATAGCATTTAGCAGAGGTGGAATGCTGCCCTGATAGTACAAGAGGGTGTAATTATGATAGATAAAGGATGACGATTGGACCTTCGATTGCGTAATGATTTAAAGAGGGTCTTATGAATTGTATGGGATTAAAATACCCATGTAAGTGAATCACATTGGGATGACTATGATATGAATTATGGTTTTGAAAGTATAGTATCGCCCCCAGGTGGATCAGGAAAATCACTTCAAATGTTCCACGATGCAGCGTAAGCCCTAGTGGCAATGTTTTACGTAAGAATTTCAAGATATCAGTGGTACATTGTAGATCAACATTGAGGTAAATCAACAATGGATGGATAGAAGTTACAAAATGCGAAATGAGATATGGCAATATTCGTAAGTTCGACAAAGTACCGACCGAAGAACTTCAATACACCTATAGATGCCCAGAGGGACATCTTATCAAGTTCTGTATATGTTCCCAAAGTGAAGCCTAAAGATTGGCTAAAAGCTAAAGGGAAGAGTAGCATAGGAGTACATGCAAGGAAAACGTCCTACAGGCTATATGGTGAAAGGTAACAAGAGTTAGGAGATTGGAAAATTTCCGACCACAGACCGTGGTGTGAGAAAGAGGCCTAAAGGGGGGAATGCCCTGGCCTTTGGATTTATTCAAAGAGCAGTTGCCTAAATGGCAAGGAGAATATTAAATCATTTGAAGACATAAGTTATGAAAATGATAAATGCGTCAGTCAACATTCGAGGGCGAATGTTCTAAAGGGGGGAATGACGTTACACCCCAGGTTTTCTTACATGAAAGTACACCATAAGTAAATTGATATAATCTCGCAAATGAGATGTTACATCCCGCATTTTTCCTACGTTAAAGTTTTGTTGTAAGTTAAGCAATATAAGTTCGAGAATGAGATTATTTTGGCATTATAAGTAATATGTTATTTCAAACAAGTGATAAGTAAATTCGTGAAGGTGAGAGGGTAAGCGAACCAAAGAAAATGAATTTCGTCGAAATTTGACATTTTGGGGTAAAATACGGTCTAAGCTATAATACCCCATATTTATGGACTAGTGCCATACAAGGTACCACATGACCATGATAGTAAGGTGATAAAGTGTGTTAAAAGTGAGTGGTATTGTAAGTAATTTGAGATAATTCTTAATTATGTGGATAATTGGTTAATTGTTGGATTAGTGAGGAATTACCAAGTTAATTGGTAATTAATTATAATTGGACAAGGTTGATGGATCTTATCACCAATGTGGTAGCCCAGGAAGTGGTTAAAAGCCACTAAGTAACTCATATAATACATGGAAGGTGTCACATTACAAGAGTACACAACAAGGTTTATATTCTCCTTAGCCTTTTGAACGTAAATAGCATATATGTATTCACTTTAGCATTCTTTAAGCCTTCTGAAAGTGATTTACACAAATATATGCACTTTAGCATTCTTTAAGCCTTTTGAACGTGATTTACACAAATATATGCACTTTAGCAATAAAAGCTAATCTTTGCTTATTCCTTAGTAACCAAGGATTAAAGACCAAGAATGGAATTCAATCTCTTAAGGAGTGGGCTGGCCGTGAGTTTCCATCTTCCTACAACTTGTTTGATTCATGTTTCATCAATATGAATTCATATGTTGCCTTAAAAATCCAAACTGAATCTCTTATAGAAGAGTGGATGATCGTGAGCTCTTTAAAGAGCAAAACAAATCCATACCAAGAATTGATAACGTTGGTTGATTGATTTTGTAAAGCGTAAATTGCAAATTCTAATAGAATCGGTTCAGGTATGTTAAGGATATCCCTTCTTTTCTGTTGGCATGAACTATATGACACTAACGAAACGAGCAAATGCATAATTTTCATAAATGACTATATTCATAAAAATATTAAGGGTGTCTATATTCTTGATTCTTGATGTGAATTATTATTATATCTTCTGTTTATGGGTCTCAGAAAAATACGTATTGGATAAAATTTATCCGACAAGCATATTATTTTTATGATATTCCGAGAAAATCTTATTAACGTATTTCTTATTCATTTCATGCATTTATACATGTACATTGACCCATGACCAGATGGAGTTATATACGCGTATATATATGTACTTATATGTATATGGGATATAGGAAAAGTCTACGGCGTTATATACACACCACCACCTGATCAGCCGGTGTACGTTGATGATTTGCCCATAGTGGCCGAAATGATATGATGGAATGCCCTCAGAGGCTTGATGATGTTATGAATGCATATACCAATGCATGGTATGACATTTATATGCATATGCATGACATTATAAAAATGAAACGATTCACAGAGCTATGCAGACGTACATGTCGAGTCTTTTACTGCATGTTTCTCTCATGTCTATTATTTACTGATTTGCATTTCTTACATACTCAGTACATTATTTGTACTGCCATCCCTTTTGCTTGGGGACGCAGCATTTCATGCGCGCAGGTCCTGATAGATAGGTTGAAAGTCCTCCAAGTAGGCTATCAGCTCAGTGGAAGGTGTTAGTGTGCTCCAGTTGCTTCAGAGTTGCTTATGTGGTCAGTATGAGTAGAACATGTACTGATTAGTATCGCAGGGCCCTGTCCCGACCTTTATGAAATTTCTGTACCCTTAGAGGCTTGTAGACATATGTCTTATACATGAAAGATTGTACGGCCTTGCCGGCCTATGTTTTGAATTTATAAATTATCATGTTGGCCTATTAGGCCCGTATGTCACGTGTATATGATGATGTAATAAGAAAGATATGTTACGTTGGTACTCGGATAAGTAAGGTACCGGGTGCCCGTCACGGCCCATCGGTTTGGGTCGTGACATATACGCCCTACATATGGGTGAAGGTACCAACCTTTTGTCATATTTAAATGTATTTAATGGACTAATCACACATCTCGCCAACCTCAAAGTGAAAATCGAGGAATAAGATAAAGCCATCTTGTTATTGAACTTGTTACCATCTTCGTGGGGTTATCAAAGGAGTTCGAGCAATTATGTTAGATTTGGAGCTCATGGGAAGTCTAAGAAATAATCCAAATCAAGAGCCAGAAATTGCTACAATTGTTATTAACCAGGTCACTTCAAAATAAATTGCCCAAATCCAAAGAAGGGAAAAGGTGAAAGCAGTGGCCAGAAGAATGATGACAACACAACCTCCATGGTGCAAAACAATGATAATGTTGTCCTCTTTATAAATGAGGTAGAGGAATGCATGCACTTGTCAGGTCCAGAGTCCTAATGGCTGGTTGATACAACAACATCTTACCATGTCACATCGGTAAGAGAAATTATTTGCAGATATGTAATAGGTGAATTTGGAATTGTGAGAATGGGTAACACGAGTCACTCAAAGATCGCGGGGATCGGTGACATTCGTATCAATACAAATGTCGGATGCACATTGGTTCTAAAAAATGTGCGGTATGTACCTGATTTGCAGATGAATCTGATCTCTGGAATTGCTTTAGACTAGGATGGATACGAGAACTATTTTGCAAATCCAAAGTGGAGACTCGCCAAAGGATCATTGGTGATTGCAAATGGAGTTGCTCGTGGCACATTGTACAGGAAAAATGCAGAAATATTCCAAGGTCAATTGAA
>AWOL01S0013650.1:183127-209464 GCA_000715115.1 Nicotiana otophora | reverse complement strand
TCTTATGCCAAAGGTACAACGGTAAAACCTTGTGACTATTGTTTAGTTGGTAAGCAGCATAGAGTCTCATTTCAGACATCGTCTAAAAGAAAATTAAATATACTTGATTTGGTATATTCTGATGTTAGTGGTCCAATAGAAATTGAATCGATGGGTCGTAACAAATATTTTGTTACTTTTATTGATGATGCTTCATGAAAATTATGGGTTTATATTTTGAATACTAAAGATCAGGTGTTTCAAGTTATCCAAAAGT
Organism: Nicotiana otophora; assembly: GCA_000715115.1. Taxonomy (NCBI): domain Eukaryota; kingdom Viridiplantae; phylum Streptophyta; class Magnoliopsida; order Solanales; family Solanaceae; genus Nicotiana; species Nicotiana otophora. Next base: position 209,208 of record AWOL01S0013650.1, on the reverse strand, counting down.
TTCATGCTCTAATGGAAAGAGGGATGGATCGAAAGCTAAAGCATTTCCGAAGGGACAATGGAGGTGAGTACACTTCAAGGGAATTTGAAGAGTATTGTTCAAGTCATGGGATCATACATGAAAAGATAGTTCTTAGAACCCCACAGCACATTGTAGCCGAGATGATGAAGTGCACCATTGTTGAGATGGTGAGAAGCATGCTTAGAATAGCTCAACTTCCTAAGTCATTCTGTAGTAAAGCAGTTCAGAAAGCCTGTTACCTGATCAATATGAGTTCATCAGTTCCCTTGGCATTTGAAGGTGTTCGGTTGTAGAGCTTTTGCACATGTAACAAAGGAGCAGAGAACAAAGCTGGATGATAAATCTGGTACGTTCATATTCATTAGCTATGGAGATGAAGAGTTCGAACACAAATTGTAGGATCCTATAAAGAAGAAGGACATTAGAAACAGAGATGTAGTCTTCCGAGAAAGTGAAGTTGGAACTGCTGTTGATATATGTCAGAGAAGGCCATGAATTGTATAATTCCTAACCTTGTTTTATTCCTTCTACTTCTAAAAATCCCATGAGTGCAGAAAGTAGGACCAACAAGTTTGCCGAGCACGGGGAGCAACCTGATGAGGTTATTGAGTAGAGAGGGGGGGGCAACTTGATGATGATGTCGAGAAAGTGGAGTACCCTGCTCAGGAAGAAGAACAACCTCAACCTCTATGGAGATCAGAAAGGCCAAGTGTAGAGTCATACATGTACCCTTCCACAGAATATATCCTTATCAGTGATGAAGGGGAGCCAGAAAGTCTTAAAGGGGTGTTGTCCCATCCAGAAAAGAACTAGTGGATGAAAACCATGCAAGAAGAGATGGAATCTCTACAGAAAAATGGCACGTACAAGATGGTTGAACTTCCAAAGGGTAAAAGACCACTCAAATGTAAGTGGGTCTTTAAACTCAAGAAAGATGGAAATGGCAAGTTGGTCAAACACAAAACTCGATTGGTGGTTAAAGTCTTCGAGCACAAGAAAGGTATTGATTTTGATGAAAGTTTCTCACATGTTGTCAAAATGACTTCTATTCGAATAATTTTGAGTTATGCAGCAAGCCTAGATCTTGAAGTGGAGCAGTTGGATAAGAAAACTTCATTTCTTCATGGAGATTTGGAAGAGGACATTTACATGGAGTAGCCAGAAGGATTTGAAGTAGCTAGAAAGAAACACATGATGTGCAAACTAAATAAGAGTCTTTATGGATTGAAGAACGCACCAAGGCAGTGGTACATGAAGTTGGACTCATTCATGAAAATTCAAACATACATAAAGACCTATTCTGATCCATTTGTATACTTCAAAAGATTTTCTAATAATAACTTTATTATATTATTGTTGTATGTGGATGAGATGTTGAGTGTAGGATAAGACAAGGTAGTTGATTGCAAAGTTGAAGAGAGATTTGTCCAAGTCATTTGATATGAAGGACTTGGGCGCAACACAACAAATTCTAGGAATGAAGATAGTTCGAGAGCGAACAAGCAGAATATTGTGGCTATCTCAGTAGAAGTACATTGAAAGTGTACTGGAATGCTTCAACATGAAAAGTGCTAAGACAGTAAGCACACCTCCTACTAGTCATCTTAAGTTGAGCAAGAAGATGTGTCCTACAACAGTGGATGAGAAAGGGAACATGGCTAGAGTTTCTTTATTCTTCAGCAGTCGGAAGCTTGATGTATGCAATGGTATGCACCAGACCTGATATTGCTTATGCAGTTGGCGTTGTTAGAAGATTCCTTGAAAATCCTGGAAAAGAACCTTTGGGATAGGTATTAAAAGAGCAAAGTCGCCACCTAACGATTTCAAGACGTGTTAGGGCACCTATTGTGCAAATAACTCTGTTTGACTAGTCAACCTCACCAAAGATCGAGTAAGGGCTCAAATTACCTGAAAGAGAAGGTGTTAGGCACTCTTCTAGGTCCATAACTGTGGGTCCCGGTCGGACACAGAACTATGTGGATTATGTAATTAGACTAGGTGAACAAATAAACAAAGAGAATATAAAGGTCAGAGAAGTTCATTATAACACAATTGGTACAAATCTTAAGGACTACAAGGACACAACTACAATGTTTAAATGACTAAATATAGATATCAAAGATAAAACAAAGGGGGGGTCCTACGTTTGTTTAGCCTAAAGGATCACCCCGTGCAACATAAATAATACTTCGCAACTCCCTTAAGATAGGGGTTGCTCATATTATTCAGCGGGCACATACTATCATCTCATGCTACCCAATTACTATGTTAAAGTTGTTTACTTAAAAGCGCGCTAATTCAATTCTAAATCGTACCCTACGCGTGCACTACCCGTCCCATGCCTATGGCCTAGGAGGCTTTGGACCTACTATTTCGATGGTTCTAGACTTTACTTAGGCTGCTCAAAAATGATAAATCCAAGCGACATTCAAAACATGTAGGACTGCACATAAAGACAATAAATGGCTCACGTTGTCCTCCACACGTAAGCAACAAATGCACGCGAGCAAGTTCATATTATAGGCAATAGACAAATTTCAGAATTAAGACGAATTAGAGTCCTTAAGTCCTAGAGACATGCTCCTATGTGATTTTGAGTTTTCAACCGTACAGGCAGTGTTGTTGTTCTGGAACAATGAATTTTCAGATTATAGGTATTATAAATCATATAGGCATGATCTCAAAATTGTTTGCGCAATGAGGCAATAAAATCGTTTGAAAGCTTAAAAATTATCCGCGTTTGATTTTATTGGCATACTTTCCAGGCGAGTAATAGTATCCTATCGGCAGTATTTCTAAGAGTTGGCAATTGAAACTGATTCTATAAAACTTCATCCCTATAGGCATGTTTTCTAGGCAAGCAATATAATGGAAACATCAATAACTGTAGCTAATTAATAAATTATGGTCGTATATACATGATATCTAGATGAGGATCATAACTTACTATAATCCTACGGGCATGCTATCTTGTAAATACACTGCAGTTTCACAAATTGAAGGAGTGGACACCTGATTCCTATAGGCATGTTGTCTAATAACGCAGGAGAGTAAACATAGTAAAACATGTTGAGTGAGTGTGTGATTCCCTATAAGCATGTTTCTACTAGTGCACATGTAAAACCAAATAGTATATATGGCAGGTTGGATAGAATAACAGGTAGGTCACATAATCCCTATAGGTATGTTCTCTACCCTTTTATGCAAACACTAGAATATACCTATTTCCTAAATTTCAGTAACACCTCAATTGTTTGTTTACAAATTATTACAGGCCCAATAAATGAACATAAGTAAATACTATACATGAGAAAACTATAGGCCCAAGAGCAGGCCCCGAAAGAAAAATTAAAAAGACCCAGCACTGCTTGGGCCTTCCACAAGCTCAACCTTCTACGAATAGAAGGCCAATATGTGAATTCATCTCTAAGAACTGGAGGGTGTCAATTGTACAGCCCGAGTCCAGGTTTTGGAACCATGTTAGAACCCATATGGAGTTTTACTTACCTAACAATTGGGAGTTGATGATTTGACAAATACACATAGCAATTATGTATAAACTTCTGGACCTACTAACAACAAATAAGCGACAGAATTTGAAGAAATGCATTTTCTATTTTAGAAGCAGACATAGCATTATTGATTAAATAAAAGACATACAAGTTAAGAGGATCATTAAGGCTTAGATTCGTCATGGCAAGTTGATATAACAATATTGACATTCCAAATTCGATCAATTAGCAGGAGATAGTATATTGAGCAAGAAGAACGTATTGAGAGAGTTAGGGGAATCATATTTTCTGAGGTTATAGGATAAACATATCAGAGTGCACAATGCCAAACAAGTCCATAATAGGGCACTAACTTACAGGATTTCAAATGTCTAACTGGTACAATGCAAGTTCTAGCATGACAGTTCTAATAAGGTCACAAACAACATATCAACATACTAGTAGTATAGCTTGGTCAATAGCATGAAACTTAACATGGTGGGGATAAATCATAGTACAAAGGCTATACAGAAACTTATGGCATGTGAAAGGCAGATTAGCAAAACATTAACATGTCAGTTGACCATACATAAGAGAGAAAATGTGACATTTACCCTAAAGTCTTAGATGATGCTAACGATCAGGATTACAGATATCAAGCAAACATGTTTATGCTAGATTTTAAGAAAGTACGAGATCCATATAGTTGTGACCAGTTTGCAGAGAATAGTCGATTAAACACAAGACTTAGTAATTCATTCAAAGCAAAGGAATGGTCTCATAAGAGTTTTAGCATAGTACCCCAAACAAGGCATGAAAAGGATTCTATAACTAACAACAGGTAGTTAGTTTCATTAAAAGAACATCTATAATAGGCATGCATTGAAACTCAAAACTCAAAAATGTTTAGATACTAAGAAAAACACCGAGGTATGGAATTGATTCTAGAGGAAAATAAGGAAATTCAACATAGAAGTGCAGGATATAGTGAAGAACACATATTATCCTAGTGCAAACTAAGAACAAACTGGAATCTATCACATGTACTAAAATGCATTCAACTATCAAAGAATACAGAATGACAGGGGAGTATCATAGCAGTGCAGTATCAATGATTCACTACTAACAAAGGAACTGAATCATGCTCACAGAATTTTAAACGTCCTAGAACACACAGAGATATACAGAAGGAAAACTACTGAACATTGCAAGAGTTAAAGGCACTAACTAGTAGCAAAATTAGACGAGTAAAAGAATAAAGATTTTAAAATACTGGTTGCAAGAACCCCAAATCTCTGATACTTTAGAGTTTATAAGAGCCTCGTAAGGGCCCCGAGCAGTGCTTGCACCAGACGGGGTTGATAATATTATGGCCTTGACTTTCAGCCAGCCAAAGAGCCAAGGGTTTCATAGAAGATGAACGAGTGAGGAAAATATGTTGAGTGCAATAGTCGTGAAAACTTTTCGGTCCTCTAGAGAGGAATTGGGTAGGTGTTTATATAGTAGTAGAAAGCAAGCAATCAAACATAAATAAGGAAATAATAACATGCATAATCAATTTCATAGAGATTAGGAGAAAAATTAGGTAAACCCTAGTTCATGATGGAGAAGCAATAAATAGTCAAACATCTCACTGATTCGAAGCTGTACGACCTTGCCATGATGCATATGGACGAAATATCATCCAAATACCGAAGGGTGAAGCTGATCTCTCTTGATTCGGAGATTGATATTTGCCAAAAATGGGGCAAATACTAAGTAATAACATAAAGAAGCAACCAGTAGCGAAAGAACATAAGTATGGTAAGTAAATAACGGGTGAATCCCAATGTTAACGGGATTAGGAGAGGGATTGGTGAAGGGCGGTGATTAGGGTTTCTTAGAGAGAAAGGGGGAAAGATTGAGGGGTTCAAAGGCGGCGGGAATCGAAAAATGGGGTTAGGGTGATGGGATATAAGGAAGGTGGGGGAATTATTATGGGCCGTGGAGCATTTGAGATCAACGACCAGGATTGAAATGGGAGTGGGGCGGGTTCAAAATGGGTCGCGACTAGATCTTTTAAAAGGGTTGTTTGGTTTGGGCTGCTGAATGGTGTAATGGAGATGGGCCAGCTGCTTTGGGCCTTGTTTTGGTCCGAAATTAGCCTAAAGTTGGGCTAGGAGTTAAATACACGAAATTGTTTTAATACAAATAATTAATAAAATATTACTTATGCAATAAAATGACTGAAAACAATAACTTAACATTTATAAAACATAAAAAATGCTATTGTAGTACGAATAATGTAATAATTGTAATTATGCATAACATATAGGCTATTATTGCAAAATTACATAAATAACTAAAATATAGATATAATTATATGAAATAATGTAAAATATTTTAAAACATGTATGTGAGTGTAAAATAATAAATTTGGATGATTACGCTATTGCAAATAATTTAAGATAATACTTAGTAAATATTCAAGCAATTTAAATGCAAGAAAAAATCAATTTTCAAAGCTGTAAAATTATAAAAACAATTATAGAAAATGCTTGTATAAATCTTGTAAATTAAGTAATGACGCAAAATGATATTTTGAAAGTATATATACCTATTTGAAAAATATGAGGGCAAAATTGGGTATCAACAACAATAACAACCGGTAAATCCGGAACAACCATCATACAGTCCACCGCCCAAGGAATAGAACGCCTCTCTCGCAAATACTTACACGTTAGCGACCTCACAAAAATCTCCATACTTGGTTTCAATAAATAACAATCAGGTGACTACCATGCCACACCGACACAACCATTCAGCACCAGGTGGCAATGGTTGCATTCCCATACCACCGACCGCGCTAATTTGTAAGGTAATTCACAATCCGCAAACCAATACACAATACTTCTTCCACCAAACACCATTCTTAGGCGATATTAAGATAACGCCAGCTTACTCTAAACATCTAATTTTCCTCACTGCTCACACGAGCTTGTGATATTCTTATCAAAACCGAACTGCAACCTTGGCCTTCAACTTCCAGCTTCCATGATGCTCACTACACCTATCATGCTGCTACGCGATAATGCAGGTATTCACTATAACCCTTGAGCTACTAGTTGAATAAGTCACTCCATTGGCCTTTAACTTAGCTCATTTCCGAAGAACCAATGAAACACGCAACTGAATTCCCAGACCACAAAGATATACCAACCTCAAGTCGCGAGCTAAATGGCTATGACTTTTTCGGAATCTGTTTACACAACAAGACCATTTGAATTAAATACCTCCCGAATCAATCAAGTTATGGTGGATGTATCAAGCCCACGAGTACAACCACAAACCATATGTATAACTTCACGCTGAAGGAAATGATCACTGCCAAAATCATGTTGATTCAACAATTACTAACCGACCCAATTCCTCTAAATTTACTCTTGACTTGCCTTGGAAATAATAGCAGCTCCAATCAAAGCACAACGAACTAAATCTGCCCTCTACTCATCCTGAGTGACCCGAATTGTGAGACTACATCGTCTCAATACTCATAAATCATCTCATACCTCATGATGCACACAATGGCGTTTCCAAATGGTATACCCCTGCCATAAGACTTCCCACAATTCCGAAACTATTTCTTCCTTTTTTCCAATACTGCACCGCTTACCCAGTAATAACAAAGATCACTTCAAGTCCCGTTCGCAATCCGCTGTAGAACTCGATCTCTCAACCATACAATGGACCCAAAATCCTTAAGTACCGGACTTACATTCTTAAACTCATTAAACCGTTGTGAAGAGTCATCCATTTCGACTTGGTCTCGAATATGTAACCGAACTCCATTGCCCTGCTAGTATATGAATACCTTCACAAAGAAGCAACTGGCTGAATCTGCACATTACCTCCACAAGAAGCATAACTCTAAGTCTTCCCAAAACCTGCACCTGATTCGATAAGACGAAATATAGCACGCATTTATCAATTCCTTTGCTGGAATTACCCCTAATGTTTCCTTTTTATTAGGCACAAATAATCCACCAATGCGCAGATAACAAAAGCTGCACAAGCCGACAACCATGCGATCTAATCATAGACGGTGGGGCTCGCCCACTTAGTTTTATGGTATAATCACTAAAGTTTGAGCCCACAATGATTCTTTCTTCTCGATTACCGTGATCTCATACCGTTAACCCACCAAATTTCTCGAAGTATTTTGTTAAATATCTTCATGAACATTATGAATCATCAGTCACGATCTCATATTTGACCTCTTTCCACGACGTTGTATAAGTCTGTTCCTTCCTCATTAACATCCACTGAGAGTTCAACAATATCATCCAAACTCAAGTCATATCGCATCTGAAACGATAGTCAAATCTTCACACCCCTCTTCATTTCAAGAAACTTATTTCAGCCATATTAAATATTCTCCGTACAGTAACCATCATTCCCAATAAGACACGTAGACCAAACCACCTTCCATCGCAATTTCCAAACCGTTCAACACTTTCTCAAGGTACGTGGCTATCCTACCACAGAATCCATATGATACTCTACCTCTCCCACTTCGGTCAAACCATCTCCTTTAAGCAACTTCTCGACTTCCGCTTCTCATACTTGACCTACTAGTAAATTAACCACCGCAAGACACCTCCCCATGTCCTTCCTCATTCTTCGTTACCCAAATATTGTATCAAATCAAAATCCATCTCTGTAACACCTAAACTAACAAATTGCTAACAGCCTTAAGCCTCCGGGAACATCATCTTCCTCGAGCTATCATATTAGAAATACCAATTCGACCCTGCACCACTGTGCACCGCAGCTGAGGCACCATTTCACAACACCTCACCCCGAAGGCAAAAAACAAAAAGACCCTAGCACAGGAAAACCGAAAATGCATTCAAACAAGGACAACGACGACGCTTCACAATGAAAATTCCACCACGCTCGAAAATACCAAGTCTCGTTACTACATCAACCCAAACCTGAACATTCATAGTCCGATTGCCTTTCCTTTGATAGAATTAAATACTGAACCTCTAAATCATGTAATGAGAAATCCTCCTTCCGAGCCATTCACTGGCTTGACATGTAGACAAGCACTCTACCGAGGGACGTGCGGCACAATCCATAGATACATCTATACTTTCGAGGCATTCGGCCCGCTCCACAAGAAAGGAGCACATTTTCTTATGAACCTCCGGAATGAGAAGTTATTATAAGGCTAGTTTACCATATCTTCGGTAGGTGTTTATGTATAAGGATGTACAATTTCTATTAACAGTCAAGTAATTTGCAACAAAGTTCAACTATATGAAATTCGGTCTTTTACTATTTCCTATAACAATTTCCAATATAATTCTAGTACATTAATTAAATAAAGGATGCAATTATCACAAGTAATTCATGATTTGAGTCCTAAACTACCTGGACATAGCATAATTAGTAGCTATGCATGGACTCTCGTCACCTTGTGCGTACGTATCCCACAGAATTAGCAACAATTATAAATTTAAATCACATATGGGGTAAATTCCCTCTTACAAGGTTAGACAAGAGACTTACCTTGCTCCGAAGTTCCCTAGCCGACTCCAAAGACACTCTAACACCTCAAACCGATGCTTGTTGATCCAAAACTATGCAAACGTTGTGCAAACCAATCAAAATGTGTACTCCAATGCTTGAAATTTAACAATTTATAAAAAGTCTCAACTCCGTTCGAAAATTTGGCAGTGGGGCCCATATCTCGGAACCCGACGAAACTCATAAAATCTGACAACCCATTCAATTACAAGTTCAGCCATACTAATTTCATTCAAATCCAACTCCGAATCGTTATTCAAAACTCGAAAATTCATTTTGTGAAATTATAGAAATTTCTTCTGATTTCTTCTTGAAAAATCCATAATCTAACGTGGTAAATGAAGATTAATCCATGAAATATAATAAAACAATGAGTCAAGAATGCTTACCCCAAGTTTTGTGGATAAAGTCCTCTCCAAAATTGCTAAATCCCGAGGTTCCCAACTAAAAATATGAAATAATGGATCAAAGGTCCGAAATAAAGGACTTATAACACTGCCCCGACTTCCTTCTTTGCGTTCGCGAGCGTCCCATCGATTTCGCGATGAACAAAATTCTCCAAAGCAATTTTCAAACTCTTCTCAGACAGCCTCTAGTATAATGGTCATAACCTTTTGTACAAAACTCCAAATCACAAATGGTTTGACTTTCTGAAAACTAGACATCAACGGATATAATTCCTTCTTTTTAAAGCTTCCAAAGTCGGACGACGGACAACAAAAACTCATTCTTCGCGAATGCGAGATCTTCTTCGCGAACGTGAAGAACAAAGTCCCAGCAACAAAATCCTTCTTCGCGAACGTGAGAGGCTCCTCGCGAACGCAAAGAATAACACCAGCACCAGCAACCAGCAGCATCAAAACACCCAAACATGGTCTGGAACCACCCCGAATCAAACCCGAGGCTCCCAGAACCCCGTCCAATCACACCAACATGTCCCCAAATACGACCCGAAGTTGCTCGGGGCCACAAATCACATCACACAACATCAAAACCATGAATTGCACCTTGAGTTAAGCCTAATCAACTATTGAACTTCTAACTTCCACATCTGATGCCGAAACCTATCAAATCAAGTCCGTTTGACCTCAAATTTTGCACACAAGTCATAATTGGCATTACGGACCAACTCCCACTTCTGAAACCGGAATTCGATCCCGATATCAAAAAGTCCACTCCCCATCAAACTTCCCAAAAACCATCAAATTTCCAACTTTTGCCAAATGACTCCGAAACGACCTACATACCTCCAAACGGCCTATATCTTAGTCAGCATATCCGAAGGATTCTCACTTGTGTGGATCTTCTTGACCTATATAGATCCATCCTCTATTCTTTCTCTAATTCATTGATATCTCACGTCGACATGTTTCGTCCTTGCATGATATATGGTGTTTTTGCTCAGGTCTATTATACTTTAACTGTCACAATAGACAACATACTTGTTTTGATGTAGTCCAAGCTCTCGAATGTAACCATTGCAGCCAAACCATCTCCTTGCCAGCTTCAATAGCAGAAATATACTTGCCTTCAATTGTATAGAGTGCAACACACTTCTGCAACTTCGACTGCCATGATATAGCTCTCCCTAAAAATGTGAACAAGTATCCTGTAGTAGATTTACGATTATAAAGATCACCTGCCATATCAAAATCCGTGTAGCTCTTCAAGATTGGATCAGATCCTCCAAAACACAAGCAATCTCCTACAGTACCTCTTAGGTACCTGAGTTCTCACACGTCGAAACCCCGCTTTCGTGAAGAAGCAAAAGGGGGCATGACAGCATGGTGACTCTGCTGGGGATACACTTAGGCTCTTACCATAATGAAATTGACTTATGTGGATTACTTTCTTTATTACATGCAATCCCCTTCTTCACCTTTATTTATTTAACTTTGCTATTACATATATATCCCTTCCCCTATTCACTTCTATTTGTTTAAATTTCTTATGGCATGCACATCCCTTCCCCGTTCACCTTTATTTGTTTAAATCTTTTATGACATGCACATCCCTTTCCCATTCACCTTTATTTTCTATGACCACTCTTCATTTCATCTTGTTTAAGACTTCCATATCATGCTTCTCTCATCCCTATTCCCATACCTGCTTTATTACATTCTTGCATATATTCCACGAACTAAACTGACTCTTTCCTTCCGTCTTTCCTTTCTATATTTCCTATGTTTACCTTACTCTTGGATTTACTGCTTTTACATATTTATCATGCAAATACTTGACAACGTGTTATTTTGAGTTGGACGGCAGTGCCCGAGTAAGGGAGTGATCATTCGCATTGCGGTTATGTGTTGCCTTTGGGCTAGTTATTTTTGGAAGTACGAAGCTCTTTAGGGGATATAAAGAGGAAAAAATTTCAAACATAAGATGTTTGCAATAAAAGTACTTCTCTTTCTTCTCGATAAAAACAGTCATACATGCGTACATGTTTTATGCTAGGGCTCGAGCAATCTACGTAGGCACGGTTTGTTTCGACCGTTTGGCGCTTACAATAAATCCTTTCTATCGAGACCCTTCCTTTATGAATTAGTTTCCTCACTAGAGTTGATATTCAGAGATAATGCATATCCGAGGGTAGCCCCTAAGTATTTGCGATTGGTTGCAAAGGAACCTCGGATATTGTTGAATTGATCTTTGGTGCCGATTCATAATCAGGCGTAATTCTAATTTAGCATGATTCATTGTTGCCTCGTTAAAAACCTCGCCGAAAAACCCATTTGGGAAAAAATCGGTCTAAGGGAAAAAGAGTGCAATACGTACTTTCAGACCTAAAGACTTCGTGTCGTTCGCCAAAACATCCATTGTCATTTCTCTTTGACCACCTGCAAGTGTTAGTCTTAAAAAAAGAAATGAAATGGGGTCGTACCTTAGCAGTAATACCGTTTTCGGTGAGATATATTCCAATTGCTCGGTAGCTATTCTCTATTCATCGTTCCGAGCTTGTAGGACCCTTTCTTGGTGACCTCGAGAATCTGGCATGGTCCTTCCCAATTCGGACCCAATTCCCTTTTCGTTCGGATTTTAGGTGTTGAGGGTGACATTCCTTAGCACTAAGTCCCTGACATTAAAATATCGAAGATTGGCTCTTCGATTGTAGTATCTCTCGATCCGTTGTTTTTGGGCGGCCAATCTGACGAGGGCGGCTTCATGCCTTTCATCCAATAGTTCCAGGTTTATATTCATGGCCTCGTCTTTTGATTCCGTTGTTGCATATTGTTACCTGATACTCGGCTCTCCGACTTCAACAAGTATTAGAGCTTCGGCCCCATAAACCAATGAGAATGGGGTGGACCCGGTACTGGATTTCGAGGTTGAGCGGTATGCCCAAAGAACTTTGGGCAGAATTTCCTTCCACTTTCGTTTGGCGTCGGTTAGCCTCTTCTTATTATTTTGGATGATGGTTTTGTTGGACGATTGGGCTTGCTCGTTCCCTCTAGGATGATAAGATGTTGATAGGATTATTTTTATCTTATGATCTTCGAAAAATTTGGTTACTTTGCTGCCGATGAACTATATCCCGTTGTCACACACAATTTCGGATGGAATCCTGAACCGACATATGATATGGTCCCAAATGAAGTCGATGACTTCCTTCTCCCTAACCTTCTCGAAGGCCTATTCTTCAGCCCATTTAGAAAAATAGACAATCATAAATAAAATAGATTGAGATTTACCTGGTGCCCATGGAAGAGGGACAACGATGTCCATTCTCCACTTCATGAATGGCCATGGTGACAAGATTGAATGGAGTAGTTCCCTATGTTGGTGAATCATCGATGCATGTTTTTAGCATTTGTCGCATTTTTGAACATACGCTTTCGCATCTTTTTCCATGTCGATCCAGTAATAGCCGACTCTGATTACCTTTTGAACCAATGATTCGACACCGGAATGATTTCCGCAAGTTCCCTCATGAACTTCCCTCAGAACATACTCGGTATCTGCCGGTCACAGACATATCGCTAGTGGACAATCGAACGTTCTTCTGAAAAACATCAAGATTCACAAGCTACAAAAAGGAAATAGTATCTCTATACGTTAGAGTCTAATCAAAAGAAATATAGGACGTGTTTGACATGGGGGAGAATACAGGGGGACTCTAAGGTCTGTGGATGCGACAAATATACCTTGAAGTCTCCAAAACTGTCTCGACTCACTGGTAATATGGCTTATAACGAGCACCTGAATCTGCACACATAACATATGTAGAACAGTAGCATGAGTACACCACAATGGTACCCAGTAAGTGCCAAGCCTAAACTCGGTAGAGTAGTGACGAGGTCAGGTCAAGGCTCTACTGGGACATAATAACAACACAGATGATACAATAGGTTGAAGAAAGATGGAGAATTTAACAGAAAGGAATTCATAGAGAAATAACAACAAACAAACAATGTGATAACAACAGGCGTGCTCCCGAGGTACCGTCTCGTAGTCCTAAAAGTAAATAAGCGAGGAGATCTCCCGAGGTACCGCCTCGTAGTCTCAAAATTAAATGTATAGGAGAACTCTCGAGGTACCGCCTTATAGTCACAAAAGTAAATGTGTAGGGAGAACTCCTGCGGTACCGCCTCGTAGTCTCAAAAGTAAATATGTACAGGGAGAAGTCCTGAGGAACTGCCTCATAATCTCAAAAGTAAATATGCAGGGAGAACTTCCGAGGAACCACCTCATAGTGTCAAAAGTAAATATACAGGGAGAACTCCCAAGGAAACCACCTCGTAATCTCAAAAGTAAACACACAACTCAATCCGATAAATACAACAGTTAACAGCAAGATTTCTACAGTTATACTAATAAAGAATAAGGAAAAGCAGGAAGTCAACTAGGCATGCTTCACAGAGTTCAAATAAGCAGTTAAAGCATGTAGACATGCAATATTAGACTAAACAGGATAGCTACACATATTGGAATAGCTCAATTATGAATGAAAACAGACTAATACTCATTTAAATTGTATAACTCAATTTAAAGGAAAAACAAATTACTACTCAGTAAAATAAATCGGGTTTTACAACAAATAGCTCGTATACATACTCATCCCCTCACGTACACGGCTCTCTCATATTACAACAGTACCAAATCCTAAAGGGATTTCCCCCACACAAGGTTAGGCAAGATACTTACCTCAAACCAAGCTCAATCAATTGGTAACAATGCCTTTTCCATGAATATCCTACTCCGAATGGCCCAAATCTAACAAAATCAATTACATACCCTAAATACAACTATAATAAATTAATCTAAATGATGAAATCAAAGCTAAAGAAAGAAATTAGAAAATCACCCCAAAAGGTTTCTCCAGGCCCACATCTCGGAATAGGGTAAAAGTCACAAAATATGAACACTCATTCACTCATGAGTTCACTCGTACCAAAATTATCCAAATCCGATGTCAAAATCTCAATCAAAACCCAAATTCTTAGTTGAAGAAGTTCTTCCCATTTTCCCCAAATTTTCAATCCAAATCCGAAATTAAATAATGAAATTAACCACAGATTAGTGGAATATAACCATAAAGGAGTTAAGAATCGTTACCCAAAAGCATTCTCTGAAACATGAGCTATCAAAGTCCCAAAATCGAAATGGGAAAAGCATCCCTCGAAATCCTATTTTCTGCCCAGTAAACACGTTTTTGCGAGCCTTCAACCTCACATGCGATACCGCACATGCGGTAAATCCATTGCATGTGTGAAAATGACTTAAATGGCTGGGACCACATGTGCGAGCTTTGGGCCGCATCTGCGAGCCCGCTCATACGGTTTGACTTTCGCATCTGCGACCCCCGCCCAGGCTGCCCATACCTCTCCTGCGACCATCACTCTGCATCTGCGGATGCACAGATGTGGCTCCCTTCTCGCACCTGCGCTCACAGACCTTCTTGACCAAAAGCGCACCTGCGCCCTTCACTCCACATGTGTGATCCCTCACCTGCGGTCTCCCCGCTGCAGGTGCAAAACACTAGAAACTAGTAAAGCTTCAGCAATTGCATAAGTCCAAATTCAATCCGTTAAGCATTCGAACTACCCCCGAGGGCCCCGGAACCTCAACCAAATATACCAACAAGTCCTAAAACACTACACAAACTTAGTCGAGCCCCGAAATCACATCAAATAACAACAAAAACACGAATCACCCTCCAATCCAAACTTAATGAACTTGAAACTTTGAATTTTTACAACCGATGCCGAAACCTACAAACCACATCCGATTGACCTCAAATTTAGGACAAAAGTCATAGTTGACATTACGGACCTAGTCCAATTTCTTGTATTGGAATTTGATTTGATATCTCATGGAAATAATTATATTATGGATTTTTCATCTACAAATAATTAATGAAATAATTTTAAATAGAGGCGTTAATATAATTATCAAGAATTTTGATTAATGAAGGTGTTCCCCTTTAATGAGTATTTTCCATCTCTGTTGATTGTTTTGAGGTTTTATATATGTTTTGGGGAGCCTTGGTCTATTTTTGAGAAATATATTGATTTTACTATATCATTAGAGTTGGTTGTGGTCATTGGGCAATTTGTGATAGGAATTGATTGTGTTGTGTTGTCTTGATAAAATTTCGTGTAAATTGTTGTGTGATTTGAATTATTATTGTGAGGATATAAGGGTGGCATTTCACTGTTGATATTTATGTGGGTATAAGGGTGGCATTTCTCTGTGGTTATGTGTGTTGGGATATTGTATGGGCAGAGTGATAAGGGTGGCTATTATACGAAGCGATAAGGGTGGCTATTGATATTGTCAGAGCGGAGGATAAGGGAGGCTATTATAGGAGTGATAAGGGTGGCTATTATACGAAGCGATAAGGGTGGCTATTGATATTGTCAGAGCGGAGGATAAGGGAGGCTATTATAGGAGTGATAAGGGTGGCTATTGTCAGTGATAATATGGAGTTATTGTGTTGGTAATTTTGATGTGATGATGTGGGGTTATTACGCTTGTAATTTTCATGTGATGCTGTGGTTTTTCTTGTGTTTATTTTTATATCTTGTGCAATTTGTCTTATTGTTTCTTTTAACTTGATAATAGTCTGATCTATATTGAAATTGGGAGCCTGCGGTTATTGCTAGGCGGATTATGAAATGAAATGTGGGCACAAGGTGCCGTGAGTAAATAATGATAATATTGGCACGTGAATGGTCCGTGAAGATGTGATATGAAATGTGGCACAAGGTGCCTTGAGTACATGATGATGATATTGGAACGTGAGTTGTTTGTGCAGTTGTGATAGAGAAATTGGCATGAGGTGCCGTGGAAATATGAATGTTGGCTGAGACCCGTATTTTATGATTATGAAATGAAGTGTCATAGGGTAAATTTTATTTGAAAGATATTTATTTAAAAGAATTATATTTGAAAGATATTTATTTGAAAGGAGTATATTCAAAATATATTTATTGGAAAGTATTATATTATGAAGATTATTACTTGAAAAGCGTATAGGCGGAAGATTTATATCTGAATGACTTGATTAATTGGTTGTACTTGTATTCATTATTTGATGAGCAATATTTATGGAATTCTTGTCTCCCTACTATGTATATCACTGGTCGATTATTGTTGCCATCATTGTTATTTGTTTCCTATTATTTTTGTATACTATATTGTACAGGTTATTAGACTAGTGAATGTCTTGACTGTACCTCGTCACTACTCCACTAAGGTTAGTCTTGATACTTATTGGGTATCGAATGTGGTGTACTCATACTACACTTCTGCACATATTTGTGCAGAGCCAGGTATTGCAGATATCGGACTCAGACAAAGTTACAGTGCGATCGCAAGGATTCAAGGTAGAGCTGCTTGGTCGTCGCTGTCCCTTTGAGTTTTTCCATTTTTATTGTACTGTTAATTATTAATCAAACAATATTCAGTATTCGATCCTTGAGATCATTTCATGTAATCAGTTAGAGTCTGTGACTTAGTATTTCCAGTCTTGGGAGGTTGTTTGTAAATTATTTCCGCTGTTAGTTTCTATTAAAAAAATGGGTTGAATTGTAATTATAATCGGCTTACTTAGTCTTAGAGACTAAGTGCCATCACGATGCATGTGGTGGCATTTTGGGTCGTGACAAGTTTGTATCAGAGCTCTAGGTTCATAGGTTTTACGAGTCATGAACAAGTCTAATAGAGTCTTGCGGATCGGTACCGAGACGTCTGTACTTATCTTCGAGAGGCTACAGAGCTGTTAGGAAATTTCCACTTCTTTCATTCCTGTCGTGCAGATTTGTTGATTGTGGAATTTGAGCCTTTGTATCTCTATTCTCTCACAGATGGTGAGGACACGTACTACCGGGTCAGCTGAGCAGGCACCTGTACATACTACTAGGGCCGCAAGGAGCCGGGGCCGAGGTAGAGGCCGAGGAAGGGCGCGTGCCACGACTAGAGCACTTGCCAGAGCAACAATTATTATTTATCTTCACAAGCTGCAATAAAATATCAAGACAGAGTGTCGTGTACACTATCGAGAGACGTGCGACATGATCCATAGATGCATCTATACTGCGGAGGCGTTCGGCACGCTCTGCAAGAAAGGGGGACATTTTCTTATGAACCTCAGGAATGAGAAGTTATCACAAGGCTAACATATAAGGATGCACAATTTCTATTAATGGTCAAGTAATTTGCACAAAAAATAAAGTATGTGAAATTTCGGTCTTTTACTATTTCCTCTAACAACTTCTAATATAATCCCAGTACTTTGATTAATAAATGATGCAATCATTACAAGTAATTCATGATTTGAGTCTTAAACTACCCGGACATAACATAATTAGCAGCTACACATAGACTCTCGTCACCTTGTGTGTACGTAGCCCCCTCAATTAGCAACAATTATTAAATTAAATCACATATGGGGTAAATTCCCTCTTACAAGGTTAGACAAGAGACTTACCTCGCTCCGAAGCTCCATAGCCGGCTCCAACGCCACTCTAACACCTCAAATCTATGCCTGTCGATCCAAAACTATGCAAATAAGATGAAAACCAATCAAAATGTGTTATCATACCCATAATTAATCAATTTAAACAATTTCCAACTCCGCTCGAAAAGTCGATAAAATCGACCCTCGGGCTCACGTGCCCGGCTTCCGAAAATATTCAAAGATAAACTTTACCCATAACATCACGAACTCAAATATATGATTTATTCCTAATCCCATGTCCGATTTCGTGGTCAAAATCCAAAAATACCAATTTCTAGGTTTTTCTTCCAAATCCCAAATTTCTACACATTTCATGCTTGAATCCATATAAAATCCTTCTATTTAACTCATAATAGGTGGGGATAACTTACGTTGCCATTAATGATGAAAACCTCCATTTGAAGCTCTCCAAGAATCGCCCCAAACCAAGAGAGAATGAAAGAAATGGGCCAAATCCTGTCTTCAAAACAACTCGCTGCCCAGCCCCGACCATCGCACCTCCGGTCCTTTTGTCGCTTCTGTGCCTCTGCTTCTACGGAGGATTACTCGTAGGTGCGGCTCTCCCCCAAGGCTAGCTCTTGCACTTCTGCGCTCCTTCACTGCAGATGCACATCCATTTCTGCGAAAAAGCTTATGCACTTGCGGACTCCCAGTTCCTCACTCCCTCACGCTTCTGCGACCACTAGGCCACTTCTGCGGGCTCGCACCTGTGGCCCTTTTCACTCAGCTGCGATCGCACTAGATGGCCAGCTGCTTCAACTCTTCCTCCAAATCCAAATTCGATCCGTTGACCATCCGGAATCTACCTGAGGCCCTCAAGACCCCAACCAATTATACCAACACGACCCAAAATGCAATATGAACTTAGTCGAGCCTTAAAATCACATCAAACAATGCTAAACCTTGAATTGAACCCCAATTCAAGCTTAATGGACTTAAGAACTTCAAACTTCTACATCCGATGCCAAAACTTATCAAATCACGTCTGATTGACCTCGAAGTTTGCACACAAGTCACATTTGAAATTACGGAACTACTACAACACCCAAAATCATAATCCGACCCCGATATCAAAAAGTCCACTCCTGGTCAAATTACCCAGCAATCTTCAAATTCTCAACTTTCGTCAGTTGACGCCGAAACGACCTATGGACTTCCAAATTAACGTCCGGAGATGCTCATAGGATCAAAATCACCATACAAAACTATTTCCATGATTGAAATCCCGAGCGGACATCGATAACATCAAAATCCACTTCAACCCAAACGTAGGAAATTATCAAACTTTTAAAATGCCAACCTTCCGTAAGAAGCGCTGAAATACTCCCGGTCCACCCAATACTCGACCTGAACATACGCCCAAGTCCGAAATCCTCATACTAACCTATTGGAACCTTCAAATTCTGATTCCGAAGTCATTTACGCAAAAGTCCAAGTTTAATCAACTCTTCCAACTTAAAGCTTCCAAATTTAGAATTTTCTTTCCAAACCAACTCCGAAAGTCCCAAAATTAAATTTCGACCACACGTACAAGTCATAATACTTGGAGTGAAGCTACTTAAGTCCTCAAACCACTGAATGACGCGCTAGAGCTCAAAATGACCGGTCAGGTCATTACACTACGAGCCCCAATGCAGCTACTACCCCATGTGTACAGCCAGCTAGGGGTGGAGGACAAGCGGGTAGAGAGCTCCCTAGAAGGGGAGGCCCAACCCGTTGATATATTTGCTATGGTATGGTGAGGCCACTACACCAGATGGTGTCATTACAGGCATGATCCCAAATTGTTATAAAAGGATATGTTCCTTAATTTGATTCGGTTATGAACATTGAGGCAAGTTCTCCTAATAGGCTCCGCTTATGGGCTAGCTTCGTAAATTTGTGACCCGCTTATATGTTTATCCCGGTTGGAAGATTTGATGATTGTAGCCCGTGTCTATCATTTTTATTTTCGTACACTATTGAGGGCAATAAGTCCAAAAGTGACTTTCTATTACTCACTACAGTGAGTTTTGATGTGATTTCGGAATAAATGATTTCAATTTTATCAATTATATGCCCAATTGGAATGGGGGTTCATTATGTGTTGTGAAAAGTGAATACGAAATTTATTGAAAAGAAGAAAGAAAGGAAATTGAAACATTCAGTTGGCACAATGTGAAAAATACTCGTGATTCGAAGTTGGGGACGAGATCCTCGCATTTTTATATGATGTAAAATATTTAAACTGTGCTACAAGCCACGGTGGAAGTTATATAAGGACGAGGTCCTTGTTGTGAAATAATATGAGTTTAAATTCTCCCTTTGTTAAATTAAATTTGTACCATAGTATTATTAGGGAGGCATGCCTGTTAGGCTTATTTAATAATTCTTTTATATGTTTTTGTGCATATTTAGCCATATTCGTGTTTTAAACATTGAGTTTTAGCCTATAAGGTGAGTGCCCAGGTGGCGTTAAATGTGGATCGTTAATTTGGATAAATAATTATGAGGTCTTCACCCCTCGCGTGTTGCTGTCAGTATTGCGAAAAAAAAGTGATATGAGATTTTGGTTAAGATGAGATTAATTGAGGATGCTGAAATTCATTATAAACAGCTATTATGACAAGAGATGTGGTTAAGAACATACGTATAATGTGTTCATAGGCACGTGTTTCTATAACCGGGTGAAACTAATACCATGCATTAATGTGATAATAAGGCCTTTTAAAAATGTTTGGAGTGTAAGGAATTTGGATTTCAAGTGCATAAATGTGGATAAGATAAATAATCTCCACTCAGATGGTGTTGTCGAGCCATGTTAAGTTTGCGGTGACATAGGATCATCTGCGAGTATGTGTGCAGTAAATACATTCAATAAGTTAAGTCCTCAGAAAGATTCTTGGCACGTTCGAGGACGAACGTATGTTTCAGAGGGGGGAATGTAACGACCCGACTTGTCGTTTTACGAATTTCTGGCCCGTTTAGCGACTAAGGTCTCGAGTAGCTTCGTAATATGTATTATGACCCGCGGGTGTGGTCGAAGTTTGATTTTCGAAATATTCGGAATTTAATTAAAAGAATAATTCTCATTTTGAAGCTTGAAATGAAAAGAATTGACCGGAGTTTGACTTTTGAGCAAACTACTCCGAAATGGAATTTTGATGATTTCAATAGCTTTTTATGGTGATTTCGGACTTAGGTGTGCGTCCGGAATTGGATTTTGAAGTCCGTAGGACAATTCGACGCATTTTGGTGAAAGTTGGAAAATAGAAGATTTTTGGAAAGTTTGACCGAAGGTTGAATTTTTGATAACGATGACAAATTTAAATTCTGGAAATTGGAATAGCTCCATTCTATCATTTATGACTTGCGTGCAAAATTTGAAGTCATTCCGGATTGATTTGATACGTTTCGGCGCAAAATATAGAAGTTGGATGATTTGAAAACTCATAATTCGATTCGATGCGCGATTCGTAATTTTGGCGTTGTTTGACATGGTTTGAAGCCTCTACTGAGTTCGTATTATATTTTGGGACATGTTGGTATAAGTGGTTGAGGTCTCGTGGGCCTCGGGTGGATTCCGGATGGTTAACAGATCAATTTGGACTGGAAGAAGACTGCTGGAAATTTTTATTGATGGTGCAATCGCTTCTGCAGAGTATATGATTGCATAAGTGACCTCGCAGAAGCAAGGATTTGCAACACAGAAGGGACCTGAGCAAAAGCTGATGAAGAAGGCTGCAGAAGTGGCAATTTCTGCGCAGAAGCGCCTGGCCATCGCAGAAGCGACCCTTTATGCAGAAGCGAGCCATGGCGTCGCACCTGCGATTCTCGCAGAAGTGGAAATTATTCGGCAGATGCGAGGGTCGATTGGGAAGTGCACATTCACAGAAGCGAGTTTTGGCTCTCAAAAGCAGCTCCGCAAATACGGCGACTCGTCCGCAAATGCGAAAGTAGGCAGAATGTTAAGGACCAAAATTGGTCCTTTCATCATTTTTGATTGAAATTTCTGGAGCTCGGTTTTGGGCCATTCTGGAGGGATATTTCACAATCATGGTTAAAGTAAGTGTTCTATATCCGAAATTAATTATATTTCATAAATCTATGGTTATATTCATCATTTAATTCGAGTTTAATGGAGGAAATTGGGGTTTTTGTAAACACTTTTCAAAAAATGAAAATTCAGGATTTTGAGGACGATTTGTTATTGGAATTCGATAAAATTGGTATGGTTGAACTCGTATCGGAATGGGTGTTCAGATTTCATGAAAATTACGTCGGGTTCTGAGAGGCGGGCACCCCATTGAGTTTTGCCTGACTTTTTAGAAAAAAATTTTAAGTCGACGTTTTATTATTCGGAATTTGTTTCGATGAATTTTAATGAAGTTATACAATTAAGTTTGATAGATTTGAGCGGTCTGGAGGTCAATTCAAGCAAGAAGGCAATTTTGGAATATCGACATAACTTCAAAAGGTAAGTATCTTGTCTAACCTTGATGTAACGACCCGACCAGTCATTTTGAGTGTATTAGCCCCGATCCCCAATTTACTGCTTTCCCCGTACCTATTTATGGTTATGTGACATTATGGGAGGTCTTGTTTTTAGTTTCGGAGTGTTTTGGGACATAGTCCCAACAATCGAAGCTTAATTCTCAAGATTTTAAACGTAGTCGGAATAGTGTGAAGACGACTCCAGAATGGAGTTCTTTTGGTTCCATTAGCTCTGTTGGGTAATTTTGGACTTAGGAGCGTGTCAGGACTATAAATTTGAAGTTTGTAGCTAATTTAGGCTTGAAATGGCGAAAATGAATTTTTGTAAAGTTTGACCGGGTGTTGACTTTTTGAGATCGGGGTCAAATGCCGATTTCGGAAGTTGGAGTATGTCTAATTTAGAAAATTTGAAGTTCACTAAGTTTGGATTGGAGGGTGATTCGTCTTTTTGTTGTTGTTTGACAAATTTTGAGGGCTCGACTAAGTTCGTTTGGTGTTTTAGGATGCTTAACCATTTGAATTTGGACTTAGGCAAATGGCTGAAGCCTTCTGATATCTGGTGGTTTCGCACCTGCGGTGGGGAGAGTAAATTTGTGAAGGATAAAGGGTTAGCAAATCGAAAAAAATGAGTTTCGTCGAAGTTTGGCGATTTGGGATAAATTTCGGTCCAAGCCATAATACCCCGTATTTATGGACTAGTGTCATACAAGGTACCCCATGACCAATATAGTAAGGTGTATAAAGTGTCTTAAAAGTGAGTAATATTTTAAGTAATTTGATATAATTATTAACTATGTTGGCAATTGGTTAATTAGCGATTAGTGGGAGATTAACAAGTTAACAAATCAAGTGGACAATTGGTGGATAAGGTTGTAACGTGGCAGCCCACTATTCAACTTAATGACTCTTAAATTGAATTGCAAGGTGTCACATTTTAAGTGATTTGGTGGCTAAAGTAAGCTTATTAGGTGGGGCCCACATCAATTATATCAAAAAGTTATCTCTCACTTAAAAGAGATACATATTAACGTGAGATTCTCATTAGTATCTTCAACAATATTAGAAATTGAACAAGATTCTCAACAATTTAATATGAAGCTTAGTAACGTGACATTTTCTGATTCAACAAGAATTCAATCAAGAATTCAAGAATTCAAGCTCATAGCAACGTGATATTGTTTTGACAATTCTAAAGAAGCCCGGTATAGCAGCGCTTGATGAGTGTCCGCGCTCTTCCAAAATTACCTTTTTAAATCGGAAAGGCTTATTTGTGGTAGACTAGTCGATCAGCAGTGCAATCGACGGTCTCATGCCTTTCCCTCTCAAGTTGTCCACTTGGGAGTACCGGTCTAGGCCATTCTAGAAATCTTACTCCAATATCAAATGTACATGCATCATGTTAAATCTAGTACGGGTTAGAACGTTGTTAACATAATAGCCCGCTAAGATAAGCCTTGTCCGAAGTCCGACGGGATTTCTACAATCCCAATGGACACTACCATGTTATGCGTATTGATTGGAGAAAATGTGCCAATATATTGATCATTATTGTGTAAGTGGTCGTATCTGGAGTGGGAAAGGGCTAACTTTATTTGATTGCAGAAAATGAAGCACGAAGTCCCCAGGTTCGGCATAGTCCAAACCATACCACCTCTGCTACTTGATTGGTTGAAAGACCTTGCGCCTAGCGACAAGAATCATGTGAGAAGAGCTTTGATTGGGGCTGCTACCATGTTCGGGGATGAAAAAAGAGCGGTCTTATGATTTGGCGACATAGAAATGACTCCTCTCTTAGAAGAAATAGGAGGTTTTGCTAAACTGCCAAGGGATAGTCCGGGTTTACTAGTACCAGAGAATCGCACCCCTCGCGGTTTTCTAAAGATGTTGGGCTTTAAGAAAAATGAAGAATTGCTTTGCTTAAAGAAATCCTACATCCCTTTTTGGNTTAAAGAAATCCTACATCCCTTTTGGGTTTCTTTATGAACATTATGGGCATAGTAAGTCGTACCGTCTTCATCATGAGGAAATTTCCATTACCTCCTTAGGTTGGACGCACCACCGAGTTTATGTATTCGTTATTTGCTTCTTGGGTTTGTTGATATTTCCAATGAAAAGGGGGAAGGATTCACACTCGTTTAGCAGGTACATTGGATGTTTGAGTGGTTTCCTAGCAGTGAGTTCATCATCAGGTCGAGGGATACTACTCATTTGGTATTTATCGGGTTGCGAGGAATT
This sequence comes from Nicotiana otophora, assembly GCA_000715115.1. Classification (NCBI taxonomy): domain Eukaryota; kingdom Viridiplantae; phylum Streptophyta; class Magnoliopsida; order Solanales; family Solanaceae; genus Nicotiana; species Nicotiana otophora. The sequence goes on along the minus strand of AWOL01S0013650.1, from coordinate 184,455 downwards.
TATCCTTATGCTCCTATAAGGGTAATAAGACAAGCAAGTATAAAACAGGTCATACATTGCATTTCCAACATGGTCCAATACAAGGCAGATTTCAAAGGGGATATTATTCCTTTGACGTTCGAGGTGTAACATATGTGGAACCAGAAGGTCATTGTGGAAAGAGATACTATCGAGCCAGACAGGTACCATACCGGTCATGTGTATTTCTATCCATCATGGTTGGTAGATGATATAGCGGGAGACATCAAGCCAGGGGTCAATCTGGAAAATAGGATCACTGATGATGATGCTGAGGTACGTGTCAAGTATAGAAGGCTTTGCAAAAGGGGTTATGAGTCTGAAGCTAGACATTTGGAACAACATAAAGTGGACATGGAGGAAATAATGAATGGAAGGAAATCGCCATTAAGTCCACTGAGAGATTGGAATATCTAGAACAAGGATTGATGAAGCTTGAGGGAAAGATGAGAAAGCGGCTTGCGGATTGTCAAAACCCGAATGGCAGTGAAGGAGGGCATCTAGCAAAGGCTTATTTATTATTGGATATGCACTACTTGGGAACTTGATTGATGGAGTCAAAAGAGCAAGCACGAAGAAGGTCCTTCAGGGACCAAGTAGACTAGAAAATAATGTCCTTTATTGTTTTCTAGCTTAGTTTTAGATTTCAATTGTAATAAGGCTAAATTCCATTAGTAACTTTATTATTATTGTCGATTTAGTGAAGGTTTGGCTCGGTTTCACGTTAATGAAATGACGCAATTATTGGCATCAATTTGCTCCAAGTCCATATGTCGCTTAGGCCTAGCTCGGGCACAATGAGGTCCCCAAATTATGACGTAAGTTATTACATGATTTTGCAAAACATGTTTAATATTGCAAGCATTATTTCAATACCCTTTACTAACTTGGGTACCTTTTGCTTTGTCTTTCTTTTTGATTATTCCAACTCCCCAAAGTTGGTTCGTGCATACTGGCATCGTCAGCATATCACACTAGATCTAGAGGTCCTCCACCTCCTCCTCCACCAAGAGATCCTAAAGGCAAAAGCAGAGGGCAAGGGGAAATGGATGATTGTAGTGGTATCAGGAAGGACAATGCCACCCTGGCAGAAAATGTCGAAAATTCGGATGGCCGAAGTGCTCCGGTGAACTAGTCTTACATCTAGAACAGAAAATCCTGGAGCTACAAGGAGAACTTGAGTAGGTCCGAAACTTGGCAAACCTTACTCTCACCCTCAATGTCCCTGAAATTCACCAGCAAAATCATAACTACCCAGAACCAAGCTCCACCACAAAACACACAAAACCAAAATCCACTGCCAAATCCTG
>AWOL01S0013650.1:142017-182956 GCA_000715115.1 Nicotiana otophora | reverse complement strand
TAGTCTTACGTCTGGAACAGAAAATCCTGGAGCTACAAGGAGAACTTGAGTAGGTCCGAAACTTGGCAAACCTTACTCTCACCCTCAATGTCCCTGAAATTCACCAGCAAAATCATAACTACCCAGAACCAAGCTCCACCACAAAACACACAAAACCAAAATCCACTGCCAAATCCTGCTGCACCACACCAGTACCCCACGCCTCCTCAAAACCTTAAGCCTCCACCAACACTTTACTCCTCAACAACACCACCATCATCTAAATCCATACCCACAAACTACCACTTATCATACTCCCCAGAATGCACCACAACCCACTCCTGATCCCCAAAACTCAACCAATGACCACCTTTATGCCCAGATCCCCGGAGTTCATCAAAGTAATCCCATATACGTGGAAACCTTATCCCACACCCCGCAACAAACGCTATACATACCTGAATCAACCGAGAAAGACCTGCTCATTAAGAACATGGCAAAAGAATTCAAGAAGCTCACTGGTAAATTTCAGAGTGTCGAAGGTGGTAAAGGTATTGAAGGTCTAAACTATGAGAACTTGTGCATTAAGCCAGTTGTGGAACTGCCGGAGGGTACAAACCTCCCAAGTTCGAAATATTTGATATAACTGGTGATCCGAAAGTGCATCTGAGGACGTATTGTGACAAACTTGTAGGAGTGGGCAGAGATGAACGAATCCCTATGAAACTGTTCATGCGAAGCCTCAACGGAGATGCGTTGTCTTGGTATATCAATCAAAACCAAAAGAAGTGGGTTAATTAGGTAATCATGGCGTTAGATTTGATGGACAGATTCAGGTTCAACACAAAAAACGCACCAAACATTTTCTACATTTAAAACCTCAAGAAGAAACCAACAGAAAGCTTTCACGAATATGCTACTCTGTGGAGATCTGAAGCTGCGAAAGTAAGACCAGAACTTGAAGAAGAACAACTGAATAAGTTCTTCATCAGAGCTCAAGACCCACAGTACTATGAAAGGCTTATGGTGTCACATCTCGAGCCTGGGGGGGAGACCGGCACCCGGTGCCTCACCTATCCTTGCGTACCAATTTATGGGTAAAGGACTCTGAACATATGATATCATACTTTTGCCATGGGCCACATTTCAAGACAACTGCGAATGCTGACTAAATATCAATATAAAGCTAGGCTGACAAGGGCTTCATAATATTGCAGCTGACAAACAAACCAAATATAACTACAAGGCCCGCAAGCCCAACGTACTACACTAAATGACATTATATGTCTACAAGCCTCTACTGATGGATATACTGTGATCGGAACAGCTTCCCGACCTACTAATAACATATATACATATATACACAAGTCCTACATAAACCTCTAGACTCAGCAACTCCGAAAGGCATGGAGCTTAACGATCAAGCTGAACTCGATCAACACTTAATGAGGAGGTCTACTTGCCTGTCTATCTGAACCTTCACGCGTGAAATGCAGCGCCCCTAGAAAAGGAACGTCAGTACGAAATAATGTACCGAGTATGTAAGGCAATATATTGAAAGCTGAAACTGAACTGATAATATAATAACTGGAAGTAACTGGGAGTCAAATATAATCTGAAGATATGCTCACCTGCTGATACTAACTCAACTCTATCAATATAGTAAGTAAAATAGCTGTTCGGCCCTATAAGGCTCGGTATATACATATATAACTGCTCTGCCGTAGTAGGCTCACTCATAGGTGCTCGGCCAGACTAGGCTCTGTATCTCGTCCAACTGGGCTCGCTCATAGGCGCTCGACCACAGTACGATCGGTATATAACTTACCATCAGATCAGAGGTTGCCCAATAGGAGCCTGCCCATCGATTATAGCTCGATGGTAATGAAAATACTGTAATACTATATATATAGACTCTCTGCTCTCTTGACTGGAAGGAGAAAATACTTAATTGAATATTGTACTTACAAGACTATGAAAAATATACGTAAATTCTGGAACATGAATTTTTTCTTTATACCTCGTTATCTAACTTGTGCAATTACGAGATCACGCAAAATGAAGGAAGAGCTTAGCCTTAACATACCTGAGCCAATTATCTTGACAATCCCTCTAATATATGTCAATTGCAACAAATCACGTATCGGCGAGATCGGAGTACGGAAAAATCCATATGATATTCTTGCGAATGATTATCGCAAAATCCCGTTGCTATAATATTACGTAGTCTCGTATGAATTGTATGGATTTCATCCGATATCTTAGCAAACATAAGCATCTCACTTTAATCCAATTTTCATAACTCTTTTTAATTCCAATTTCTCGCTGCGACCCCAACTATAATCTGGCAGCTTGAATTTATCGTGAACGTTGTTAGGTTCAATGAATGTGATATTAGTTTCTTTGAGAAGCTGAAAAGGAGAATTTGGGACTTGAACTTGTTTATATAGGGCTAAACTTTTGATATCCTACGGATGTGTCATGTGTATGACACTTAAATTGACACCTTTCCTTTCAAATTATGAGTCACTTCATATATTTCAAAGGGCTGCCACGTGTTTATGCATTAGTATTTATCCAAAGACTTCAATTAATCCACCACCTATTATTAATTAACTAGGTAATGTCCCATTACCAATAATTAAGCAATTAACCACATAATTAAGAATTATTTCAACTTACTTAAAATACTACTCACTTTTCACATACCTTGTACACGTTACTATCATAGTCATGTGGTACCTTGTATGGCACTAGTCCATAAATACCGAGTATTTTAGCTCGGGCCTTATTTTATCCCAACATATCAAACTTGGACGAAAATTCATTTTCTTTGACTTGCTTCCCCTCTCACTTTCACGAATTTACTCATCACTTGTTTGAAATAGCATGATACTTATAATCTCAAAATAATCCCATTCCCGAATTTACGTCGATTAAATTACGACGATACTTTAACATACAAAAATGCGGGATGTAACATCATTCCCCCCTTTGGAAACATTTTTCATCGAATGTTGACCGATGTACTTATCATTCTCATAACCCATAACTCTTACGAATACTTGAGTGCTCCTCTTGCCATCTAGGCAATTGTTCTGTGAATAAGTCCAAAGGCCAGGGCATTTCCCCCTTTAGGCCTCCTTCTCACACCACGACTTATGGTCGGAATCCTTCCAGTCTTGTAACCGTTTCTACCTTTTATCATGCAGCATGTACGACTCTGACCTTGTAAGTGCGCTTATGCGTCTCTTCTTTCCTTTTCTCTCTGACTTTTAGCCATTACTGAAGTTCTTCGCTCGGTATTCTATTGAACTTACAAATATTGCTATATCTTATTTCATAGACCCGGTTATCCATCCGTATGACTTTACCATAATTCTTACCTCGATTTCTCATTACTGAGGTCTACTACCAAATTCCAGGTTACTTTCATTGCTTATCCAATATGTATAAATATATGTTCTTTAATACTTCCACATTATCGTTCATCTTAAGAATGACGGCCTAATCTCATCTCATACTTTATAACTTTTATCCATCCATTGTTGATTCACCTCAATATCGATCTATAATCTACCCCTGATAACTTAATCTTTTATGTAACACTGCCGCTAGGGTTCATGTTTTATCGGGGAACATCTGAAATGATTAGACTGATCCACCTGGGGCGATACCATGCTTTCATAAACGTATTTCATAGTATCCCAATGCGATTAACCTTGCGTGGGTATTTTAATCCTGTCCAATTCATGAGATCCCTTTCTTTTCTTCGTCAAATCATTACTCAATCGAAGGCCCAAACGTCATCCTTTATCTATCACAATTACACCCTTATTCTCTTACCAGGGCAGCATTCCATCTCTTCTAATGCTACTAGTCTTAGACTCCTTTGAGTTCATTCAGGCTATACTGAGTTTCCCATAACTTAGAGAAACCATCAGCTCTCTTGTTTACATGGGCTTAATCCTGAGGACTTATCCATTCTCGTCACCTTTTCACTCGCCCTTTCTTATCCTTACTCCTATCATAAAACCTTGTCGCTTTACTATACTTTAGCTTGCGACCTCTACGTATTTATTTATACTACTCATAACCTTCCTTAAACTTCCTTGCACCATTGATTCCCTTATGTTGTTCTGGAACATTAAGCGAGACATCACATCGTCTCTAACTCTTCTTTACCCTCTTGACCAGATCTCTCAGTACTTAGAAACCATAGGCTGGAAGGTACGCCACTAACGATGCTGCTATCATTCTTGGATATTGAATCCCAGTGCTTCTAAGCTTCTATCCGAAGTATGAACTATTCACGATCTTCTGCCTTTGAGTATCTTGTACGTTGTTCACCTTTACCTTACTTACCTTAAAATCTCGCATCGTATCTTCTATCTCTTTCATGACCTCCCTTCCACATGGATATAATTCATGTCCATAACTTGAAGCTCTATTATAATACTTGCACCTCTAGTGCGTACACAATCCGGTGGGAGCTTCATACTGACTTCTTAGGAGGTTGGTACCTTTCTAACCAGCTTTATCGTAGGGCCGCTATAAAATATGGTTATTATACTGTCCCTCTTGTACCTTTGATATTAAGAGTGACCCTGTAATGTGCTCAATCACGATTTCTATTATTTTCTGGGTCCAATAATTAGATTCCTGATTTACTTCGTTGATGTAACTCTTTAGTTTTCTCCTTCTTCTAATCAACCTTTATGTAGGCTTAAGCTATCTCCTGATCTGCAGTTCATGGTATGAGTTATTATGTTTAGCCTTCCATGGGCGCTGTGGAATATCCATGATATAATCCTTTAACAATTTGATCTATGACCTTGGCTCAATTCTTTCTTTTAACTTATACCAGAATCTTCCACGGGTGTATATGCTTCATGTATAAAACTCCAACTCTTAAGTGCGTCCATAACATAACTAACTTCAGATCATTGATCGAATAGTTCCTTTTGTTCCTTCTCAACTTTCTTTAAACTTTGGCTTTTACTTTTCATGGTCTTTCTCCCCCCTATATTGTGCATACTTAGCTTATCTTAGTGACCACGCATATTGGAATTCCATACAACTCATATGATCTTGGATATCACTTTTGATTTTACTTCCCGTTCATTAGCCACGGTAGGTACCATTTTCTTATGGATTGCATACAATGTTGTTGTGAGACTGTTGTTATAAGACCATTCCATCTTTAGGTCACTGAGCTTAGGTTGAAGCCTTCTTCCTTACTTTCTCAACTAGTCTTTCATTGTAGTATTTAGGGAGGACCCTCTGACTCTTGTAAAGCCGCGAGCTTATTACATCGTATACTCGACGAAATTTTTGATGTCCTTCCTCGCCTATAATTATCCATGGTTACTTACCTCCATGCCTTTGTGCTTGTAGGGTTGCTTCTGAACTTGATATTTTGACTATCGTCCCAGTGCCACTCTCTTTTATTTCCTTTAACTACCCCAACTCCTATCTGAATATTTCTCAATGTCATGATGTCATATCTGTGAGATTGAATTCCCCATGTAGGTTCACTCTGTTTATCTTGCACAATCTATTGATTTATCTGTATCCTCTTATCTAGCCATAACTAGGCTCTTCCTGAATCAACTACTCATTGGCTCATTCTCATATCAATATTCTGCATAATCTTTCGTGGTTCATTTCCTTTATCTTAACTTACATCCTGCACTGGCTCCTTATATATCAATAACATCTCAGACAAGAACCCTTACCTCCTCTCCTTGACGTCGTGTTTGCATAATGTTCTGGAATCGTAGCATATCTATAGGATTTGAATAAGTGCAATCTTATCCCTTTCTTATTCTTATCACATTCTTCCTTTATTGATCTACCGTTGTCATCAATGTATCATATCTTACTCTTAATGCTTCATTAGCTCTCTTCTTATTTCCTGCTAACATTTCTGTCTATCACTTTATTCTGAAAACTTCAACAAGATATTCTTTTGCTTTTAGCTCCCCTTTGCTCTATCCACTGGATCTTCGGGTTGTCTAGCATTATCTCTCTACTAGGGTTGGGAGCCATACTAAGATAATATTTATCTCTTCCAGGCTTCCAGTGCCCATATTTGTGATACTCATATCTAGTTGTACTATTTAAGAGTGCGCTATTTGGGTGTCTCACAAGGAGACTTGTTAGCACATTTGCAATATCCTTCGGAAATGTCAACTAACGCAAACAATCAATTCTCCATTTTAGGTTACTCTAACCCCAGCCAGATTTTGATATCACGTCCTTTTCTTAATCTACACCTGTTAGCCCTCAATAAGGTATAATTGAGATGGGTGTGGCCAATTAGGCATACCTCTGTTACTGTTGAGGGTAACTCGCAATGCTTATATTTTTCTGCCGGAACTGTAATACTTATAATCTTCATTAACTGGGTTCCTCGTACCATTTCTCACCTTGCTTCCTTTACTTGCTGAAACTAGTGTCTCCCTCCTTATTCTTTTTTACAGTAAGAGTTGATTGTCATTCTTGCCTTAGGGATCCTTATCAAGAAGCTTACACATCTTAGCATACACATGATTTGCTGAATACCTCATATTTATCCATCATAAGCATGATGCAAAAATTGAGTTCCTCTGACTCAACTCTTCCAGAGCTATATCTCTTACCAACCGTCTTTCTAGATGTAGGCATCACCGTATATCTCAACAGTGATCTAATGAAGGCCATGTGTGTAAATTTCAAGATCAAGCATAAGAATTCCACAGCATACAGGCCGCAAATAAATGGAGTTGTAGAATCTGCCAACAAAAACATCAAGAAGATACTGAGTAAAATGATAGATAATTACAAACAATGGCACGAGAAGCTTCCATTTGCTCTGCTCGGGTATCGTACCACGGTTCACACATCAACTGGGGGAACTCCCTACCTATTGGTTTACGGTACTGAAGCAGTTATTCCTGTCGATGTAGCAAATCCCTTCTTTAAGAATTATATAAGAGGCTGAATGAATGTGGTGTGTCACAGTCAACTTTATCAGAAAAGGATAGAAAGAGCCTTCAACAAAAGGGTCAGACCTAGGCAATTTACACTGGGGCAATTGGTGCTAAAATGAATCTTCCCACAACATGATAAAGTCAAGGGGAAGTTTTCACCCAATTGATAGGGTCCCTATATGGTTCATCGGGTACTGACAGGAGGAGCACTTATACTTGCAGAAATGGACGGAGAGATTTGGCCAATACCGATCAACTCAGACGCAGCCAAAAGATACTATGTTTAGGATTGTTCACACTTCTTCACTTGATGTAACTGAACTATGGTTGACCTGATTCTTGTTTAAGAGGGGATACGTAGGCAGCCCTCTAGGTTCGGTTGCATCTTAATAAAATCTTCCTTTTCCCATGGTCATAAACTAGGGGCAATATCGCAAGCTGAGTTGACTTCATCGTGTATGGAACAACCAAAAAGTATTGTTAGAAGTATGCATTTACACTGGGGCAGAAGTTTTAGGAGGACCCTCAAAATTCTAAAAAAAAAGGAGGTTGCAATGTCTTTAAATGTGTCACAGTTACCGGCTCATCTAAATTATTTGTTCTTACATACTTTTGCCAATAATTTGTCAAATGCATACATATTTGTCAAAAACTTTGTTTCTATAACAGCCGGATGCTACCCAGGATAACTCAAACAGGACTGTAAGACAAGAGTGAAGGCAAAGCAAGGAGTCAAGAGCACGAACCAACCTTTCCCCCGCAAAACTCATAATGTTTCTTTGAATGCAGGCACAACGAACTCAACAGGATTATTCACAAATATATACACACAGCAAAATCACTATCTTCATTATGACAAGGTTGCCAAACGCAACACATCGGGCTAAGCATTGCCCTTCCTTGCATGAGACAAAGCATTGTCTCCTCTTCTCGCATGAGGCTAAGCATTGCATCCATAATTACATAAGGCTAAGCATTGCCTCCATAATTGCATAAGGCTAAGCACTGCCTATACGAGACTAAGCATTGTCTCCTCTTCTTGCATGAGGCTAAGCATTGCCTCCATAATTGCATAAGGCTAAGCACTGCCTATACGAGACTAAGCATTGTCTCCTCTTCTTGCATGAGGCTAAGCATTGCCTCCATAATTGCATAAGGCTAAGCACTGCCTGCATGAGACTAAGCATTGTCTCCTTTCCTTGCATAAGGCTAAGCACTGCCTTTCTTTGCATAGACTAAACATTGTCTCCCTTTCTTGCATGAAGCTAGGCATTGCCTCTGTAATTGCATAAGGCTAAGCACTGTCTTTCCTGTGCATGAGACTAAGCCTTGTATCCCTTCCGTTGCATGAGACTAAGCAATGTCTCCACTTCTTGCGTGAGGCTAAGTATTGCCTATGCAATTGCATAAGTCTAAGCACTATCTTTCGTTGCATGAGACTAAGAACTGTTTCCCTTCTCTGCATAAGGCTAAGTACTATCTCTCTTCCTAGCATAAGGCTAAGCACTGTCTTTCCTTGTATAAGGCTAAGCCTTGCCTTTCCCCACACGAGACTAAGCGTTGTCTCTGTTTCCTGTATATGGATAAGTATTGCCTTTCTTTGCATAGGCCTAAATATTGTCTCCACTACACTGCTTAGGGCTAAGCACTGCCTTTCTTTGCATGAGACGAAGCGATGTCTCCATCCTCGGCATAAGGCTAAGCACTGCTTTTTCTTGCATGAGACTATGCATTGTCTCCCTTCTTCACATCGGGATAAGCACTGCCCTCATCTTATATAAGACTAAGCCTTATCTTAACTCGTCCTCGCATATAACCAAGCATCACTTTTTTCTTTTATCAAATGATCGATACTGCCATATCCTTGCATTTTATTGGCTGAAACAGCGCCATTTTGTCCGAAGGCATCATAGTCTGAAGGCATCATCGTCATAGCTAGAAGACATCAATCCATGGCCTAAGGATCTCTCGAAACTGCACGTCATTATTCAAAGGCGTCATAGTCCAGAGGCACCATCCTCACAGCCCGAGGACACCATTTCATAGCCTACGAATCCCTTATCATATGCTTCATGGCCCAAGACAACATGGTCGAAGGATATCATCCTCATCATCCAAAGACAACCTTCATAGTCCAAAGGGAATTTGCATCACGTTTAAAGTTTTGCAATATCCCATATATTTATTTGCATGCACCGTGTTTTAAGTTTTGCAAGTAATCCAGGGGGTAACCGTTCTTAATAAAAGAGCAATCTTCGCTTCGGTTTCCGTTCGCAATGTTCACATCCTTCAATTGCTTCAAACATATACTATTACCAGTAATTGCTTACCTTTTACTCTATGACCATTCAGATATCTGTCTCATGACACATCCGCGATGTTTCAAATTCACATCCATGACTCTGCATAAATTCATCCGATACTATTCTATCCAAAAGAACCCTTTCCAAAACATACGACTATTCCTATAACAACTACATCGGTTTCGTTCACCGTTGGATCCAGAACTACGCACGGCCTGATTCCCGCAATAACAAGGATATGTAGGCAACTCAGGAACTAGGGTTCGGCCTCCATTTTTCAAATCACATCATTCCCCGCTCAATTCGGCCAAAGTCGGTCATCATTTTCTTTACCCGATAACTCTTTCATCATTCCCGGGTAAAGAGGGGCAGTTGTTGTTACCCAATTTTGCCCTCATAGTTTTCAAATAAGTATATATACTTTCAAAATATCATTTTGCGTCATTACCTATGACCCACCCTTCCTCGGTTTTGCTAATGATGCTCCCAGAAACATTTTGTTTTGATTTGATTTGCAAATAGAAATATCATAAATACCATTGTACTCTCCTCAACATCTTTCACATTGTATAAATTCTCATTAGTATTCCTAGGCATTCACAACGATAATATTTTCTTGGCTCATTAGGTCATTCACAAGATTCTTTATTCCTCGCACGATGGCCGTATTTCATATTCCACACTTTCACCTCTTTCAATTTCAAAGATCACCATCAAGTATCAACATATAGGATATTTCAGAAATCATATACTTCAAATCTATTTGAAATGGAAACTTCAAACACAAATGGTTTCTTCCCAAAGGATGAGGCATACCATCCAACAATAGAAACACACATGAAAATCATAAACAATCAATACACCATTTATTCTTACAATGCTCTTCCCTAGCAATGACAATGTACCAGTTCAACACATGAGTATATAGAACTCGAATCACACTAGATATATTTATAAAGCAAAGCATCAGTTAAAGCAACCACTAATGGGCATAAATTTAGTACAAAAGCTCGTAGGCAAATTCTATTTTCCAAATCACTTTTAACACAGTTGAGTCGAGGCTGATTTCATATTCTTTATCGCATTCTATCAAATGATTTGCACTACTAGCCATAGTCATAACTTAAATTCTTGGCATGTTGGCCAGACTCTATATCCCCAATTCACGTATTTCATTTCCAACTACCTTTGTAAGTTATCAACGATAAGACATTTCCAATCAAGACTTTAGGCACACATATGAGCAATTTTGAGTCTTAAGCATATCGAGTTTTTCTCACCCAATTGGTATACTAGTTCTCATTTAAAACACGACTCAAAGCCACAACATTTTAATATGCAACCCATACTTTAAAACTTATGGGAACATTATAGAATTCAATTCCAAGAGAGAATGTTCAGCCAACATACCTCAAATTCTTCCCTTAATGATACTGCAATGATGCACTACACTAATCAACTTCAATCTACAATAACAACATCCAATGATACCAATATTAGTAACAAATCACATAGGTTCATTGTATTCGTAAATTTCAGCGCCAAGATTACCATTCACCTTCTCTTTTATTTTCTCAAAAAGTACTATTCAAGCCATGAACTAGAGTTCTATAATCCAATCTCTCAACAACTAAAACTTGTAACAAATGCTTCAAATACTTCTAACTACTCATAATAAACAAGTGTGAAGCATTGGAATTACCTCTAGTAGATCAATCTTGAAAAATCACTACTTTGGTGATTTTTGTGTTCTTGAGGATTTGATGATGAAATCTTTTATTTGGATGTAAGAATGATGTTACAACTCATGTATATTGAGTAATAATCAACTAAAAACCTCATTAACAACTTACCTTGATCGATTGGACTTCATTTGATCTCAAAATCGCCCATTCACTTCAAGAACCCTAACCCCCAAATACGCAAAATACCCTCTTTACCCGACCTTGTATTTATAGGCCCGGATTTCTGGGTTTCGGCTGCGGCCCTGGATGCTTCGCATCCCCATGTCACTCATCTTTGAAGCTCGTATGCGGACCTGGATGCTATGGTAGCACTTCACTGCCAGCCTCTCTTTCGGACGCGGCATCCGCAGGCTCCTCCGCCAGCCTTTGATTATTTCGTCATAACTTTTTGTAGAAAAGTTCAAATGACAAATGGTTTGAAGCGTTAGAAACTAAACTCTAAGACCTTTAATGTGATAGGTCATACATTACCTAACTCTCTCTCTCCCTCTCTCTATATATATACATATGCCTATCAAAAGTTTTGTCTTGTGCGTACTCATTTGGAACTTTAGTTTATCATGAAATTTCAAACTTGACTTTGACTTAGGGCTCTCCCTAGACCCCACAAAACTTATAATATGACTCGTTTATTATCATATTCAATTGATATCTATCCCATTAATAGTCCTCGTCTTCACACAAAATAATATAATTAGCGCACATCGACTTTCTTAATAGCGCTTAAGTACTTCAAAATTTTCTAGGGTGTTACAATAGTAACTAATGATCCTCGTCTATATATCATTTCTATAAGACCTTAATTGATTAACTAGTTACTTTTATTGTTGTTTCCATTATATTGCTCGCCTAGAAAACATGCCTATAAGGATGAAGTGTTATAGAATTAGTATCAATTGCCAAATCTTAGAAATCATGCCTATAGGATACTGTTACTCGCCTGGAAAGTATGCCCATAAAATCAAATGCGATAACCTTTAAGCTTTAAAGTATTTTTATTGCCTCATTGCTCAAAATATTTAGAGATCATGCCTATAGGATTTATAATACCTATAATCTGCAAATTCGTTGTTCCAGAACAACAACACTGCCTGTACGCTTAAAAATCAAAATGACATAGGAGCATGTCTATAGGACTTAAGAACTCTAATTCATCTTAATTCTAAAATTTGTCTATTGCCAATAATATTAACTTGCTCGCGTGCATTTGTTGCTTATGTGTGGAGGCCAACTTGAGCCATTTAGTGTCTTTATGTGCAGTCCTACATGTTTTGAATGTCGCTTAGATTTATCATTTTTGAGCATCCTAATTAAATTCTAGAACCATCCAAATAGTAGGTCCAAAGCCTCCTGGGCCATAGGCATGGGACGGTTAGTGCGCGAGCAGGGTACGATTTAGAATTGAATTAGAGAGCTTTTAAGTAAACAACTTTAACATAGTAATTGGATAGTAGAAGTTGAAAGTCTGTGCCCACTAAATAATATGAGCGAACCCTATCTTAAGGGAGTTGAGAAGTATTATTTATGTTGCACGGGATGATCCTTTAGGCTAAAAGACTTAGGACCCCCCCCCCACCTTTATATATTTGATATCTACATTTAGTCGTTTAAATATTGTAGTTGTGTCCTTGTAGTCCTTAAGATTTGTACTAATTGTGTTATAATGAACCTCTCCGACCTTTATATTCTCTTTGTTTATTTCATCACCTAGTCTAATTACATAATCCACATAGTTCTACATTCGGCTGGGACCCACAGTTGTGGACCTCGAAGAGTGCCTAACACCTTCTCTTTGAGGTAATTTGAGCCCTTACCCTATCTTTGGTGACGTTGACTAGTCAAACAGAGTTATTTGCACAATAGGTGCCCTAACACACCTTAAAATTGTTAGGTGGTCACTCTTCTCTTTTAATACCTATCTTCTATTTAAAAGAGTTTTCACAATTCGAAACCCTGCTTTCACGAAGAAGAAAAAGAGGGCACGACAATTGTGTGTCGTGGAAAAAAGTTATTGTGGATCTTTGGAAGGATATTGGCTCAGTATGATATGATCACAATTGGTGTGAGGTTGCTTGTAGCTTGTAGTGAAATATGATCCGGATGGCTCTGGAGATGCGAGGCATTATCGCGCCTTAGTTGTGTTTGAGTTGTGTAGCATGCGGCGCTATCCGTCTCCCCGGTATTTGTATTATGCACTTGGTGTGCTTGTGGTTAATATTCAGTTATATAATGTTTGGATCAAGTTGCACGCCGCAACAATTTCATGATGGATCGGGTAGCACGCTGCAACAATGAAATATTGAGTACGGTTGCGTATATTTGTTTCTGTGTATTTTGTTTTGCATTCTCTGAGGAGAGTACATAGCGTCTCTTCGAGCATTTTATTCATTACACGTGCTGGGAAGTTCCATTCCAGAGTTCATTTTTTCTTATGTATCGCATTTGCGTTTGTAGCTTGTTGGTGCATTGTTGGTGTCATACGAGATCTTGGTCATTGTATGAGGTGGCTTATTTCTTGTGTAGCTTATATTGGGTGAGACAAGACTATTTGACCATAAAATTTGTGCAATCAGATTTATATAAGGTATATTAAAGAACAAATATCGCTATTTAGTTCAGAATGAGTTAATGGTCCTTGTCAGTAGGAGAAACTCCATGTTTTGTTAATTCGGCAAGTGGTTATGCATTTCTACGCATCTCTTTAGTCGTGGCAGTATTTCGAGTATTGGAGCAGGGCTTATATGTGTTATGGGGTGTATTATGGGCTACAGATTCACGAACATTTAAAGATATTGGGGTCGGAGGATGTTATTATGGGCAACCGACTTATGTAGTGCATGGGGTGATTTCAGCACAAGTGCACAATCATGTTTTGGTACAGTGCATGGTGATTGGTACGGTGTTCGTGTGTTAGAGTCTGGCCTTGTAAAAGAATTCAGAAGTGGGAACATGGTTTTTCTAAAGCTTGTTAACTAAGGTTATAGGGAAAGTTTTCAGTCTGGCTCGAACTAATGTATCCAACAGGAATGTGGTGGCACGGNTGGTTATGAGTTTCTATGCATCTCTTTAGTCGTGGCAGTATTTCGAGTATTGGAGCAGGGCTTATATGTGTTATGGGGTGTATTATGGGCTACAGATTCACGAACATTTAAAGATATTGGGGTCGGAGGATGTTATTATGGGCAACCGACTTATGTAGTGCATGGGGTGATTTCAGCACAAGTGCACAATCATGTTTTGGTACAGTGCATGGTGATTGGTACGGTGTTCGTGTGTTAGAGTCTGGCCTTGTAAAAGAATTCAGAAGTGGGAACATGGTTTTTCTAAAGCTTGTTAACTAAGGTTATAGGGAAAGTTTTCAGTCTGGCTCGAACTAATGTATCCAACAGGAATGTGGTGGCACGGGTAGGTGCACAAGGTTAATTACAATGATTTTAGTCCTTAGCATGTTCGAGGAAAAACGTATGTTTAAGTGGGAGAGAATGTAACGACCGGACCGATCATTTTGAGCCCTGACATGTCACTCGGCGGTTTGAGACCTTGAGTAGCTTCGCTTCAGGTGTTATGACTTATATGTGTGATCGGAATTTAATTTCGGGAAGTTTGAAGTTGGTTTGGAAAGAAAATTTTAAATTTCGAAGCTTTATGTTGGAAGAGTTGACCAAACATTGACTTTAGAGTGAACGACCTCGGAATAGGGATTTGAAGGTTCCAACAAGTTCGTATGATGATTTTAGACTAAGGCGTTTTTTCGGATCGGGTTTCGGACGACCCGAGATTGTTTCAGCGACTATTGTAGAAGTTGGCATTTTGGGAAGAATTTCATAAATTTGGGTTAAAGTGTATTTCAATGTTATCGATGTCCATTTGGGATTCCTAGTCCAGGAATAGCTCCGTATCGTGATTCTAGTCTTAGAGGCGTGTCCAGATGTGGATTTGGACGTATGTAGGTCGTTTCGGAGTCATTTGGCGAAAGGTGGAAATTTGAAAGTTTTTGGGAAGTTTGACCAGGAGTGAACTTTTTGATATCGGGGTCGGATTCTGATTTTGGAAGTAGGAGTAGGTCCGTCATGTCAATTATGACTTGTGTGCAAAATTTGAGGTCAAACGGACTTCATTTGATATGTTTCGGCATCTGATGTGGAAGTTAGAAGTTCAATAGTTTATTAGGATTGCATCGATGTGCAATTCATGGTTTTGATGTTTTTTGATGCGATTTGTGGCCTCGAACAAGTTCGTGTCGTGTTTTGGGACAGGTTGGTGTGATTGGACGGGGTCCCGGGGGCCTCGGGTGAGATTCGAGATGGTACCGGACCAAGTTTGGGTGTTTTGATGCTGCTGGTTCTGGTGTTGTTCTTCGCATTCACGAGGATCCTCTTGCGTTCGCGAAGAAGGAGTTTGCTGCTGGGACTTTGTTCTTCGCGTTCGCGTAGAGGATCTCGCGTTCACGAAAAAGGAATATCTGTTGTCTGCCGTCCAACTTTGGAAGCTTATATCTCACAATCTTTAATGAATCTGGAGATGATCCAAAAATATGAAAGTTGTAGCCCTTGGTGTCTAGTTTGCACAAAGGTAAATCATTTGTTATTTGGAGTTGTGTACAAAAAGTTATGGTGGATACACTACAGGCTGTCCGGGAAGAGTTTGGAAATCTGTGCTGCACAGGGCTTATTGTGGAAGCTTATATCTCGTACTTTACAAAGAATTGGATATGATCAACATATGAAAGTTATAGCCCTTGATGTCTAGTTTTCATAAAGTCAAACCAATTGTGATTTGGAGTTTTGTACAAAAAGTTATGACCATTATACTAGTGGCTGTATGAGAAGAGTTTGAAAATGGCTTTTGAGAATTTTTTTCATCGTGAACGGGATCGGAGGCTCGCAAACGCGAAGAAGGAAATCGGGGCAGTGTTATAAGTCCTCTATTTCAGAAATTTGAGCCATTATTCCGTATTTTTAGTTGGGAACCTCGGGATTTAGCAATGTTTGAGAGGAATTTCACCACAAACCTTGGGGTAAGCATTCTTCACTCATTTATGATTATATTTCATGGATTAATCTTCATTTTCGGCGTTAGATTATGGATTGTTCAAGAAGAAATCGGAAGATATTTCTATAATTTTACAAAACGAATCTTTGAGTTTTGAATACCGATTCGGAGTCGAATTTGAATGAAATTAGTATGGTTGAACTCGTAATTAAATGGGTTATCGGATTTTGTGAGTTTCGTCTGGTTACGAGACATGGGGCCCACTGCCAACTTTTCGAGTGGAGTTTAGAATTTTTATAAATTGTTAAATTTCAACCATCGGAGTATACATTTTGATTGGTTTGCACATTGTTTGCATAGTTTTGGATCGAGAAGTATTGGTTTGAGGTGTTAGAGTGTCGTTGGAGCCAGCTATGGAACTTAGGAGCAAGGTAAGTCTCTTGTCAAACCTTGTAAGAGGTAATTTACATCATAGGTGATTTAAATTTATAATTGTTGCTAATTGCGGGGGCCACGTACGCATGAGGTGATGAGAGTCCGTACGTAGCTACTAATTATGCTATGTCCGAGTAGTTTAGGACTCAAATCATGAATTACTTATGAAAATTGCATCCTTTATTTAATTAAAGTACTGAAATTATATTGGAAATTGTAAAAGGAAATAGTAAAACACCGAATTCCATTTACTTGAATTTTGTGCAAATTACTTGAATGTTAATAGAAATTGTACACCCTTATATGTTAGCCTTATAATAACTTCTCATTCCGGAGGTTCATAAGAAAATGTCCTCCTTTCTTGTGGAGCGAGTCGAATGCCTCGGCAGTATAGATGCATCAATAGATCATGCCGCACATCCCTTGGCAGTGTACACGACACTCTGGATCGGGTCGTACGACCTCGACAGAAATTGTTCTTAATAATAATAATTACATGATACCTTGACATTCTATTGCAACTTGTGAAGATAAATGATTAATTGGAAATTATTGAATATGAAAGAATTATTTGTTTCCACTTGTTAGGGAAATTATTGTTATTCACATAAACCATATCCATTTAAATATTTGTATTTTAATATTATTGACCCATAGTGAGTGCCAAAGTCGACCTCTTGTCACTACTTTTTCGAGATTAGACTTGATACTTACTGAGTACACGTTGATTTACGTACTCATACTACACTTGCTGCACATTTTTGTGCAGGTTCATGTATGTTTAATGATTGTTTGGGCGCAAAGGCACAGCTATTGTGGGGACTTACAGTGAGCTGCATTCCATGTTATTAATCCGCAGCATACAAAGTCTCCATCAGTGTTATTTACATACTCCCGACTAATTTGTATTCCAGACAGATATTGCATTTACATAATTCCTAGTTGATAATCATGCACTTGTGACATCGGGTTTTGGTGGTCCTTTCAGGTTATTTATTTATCGTGGTTCATGCAGTTACTTTCAATTACTCAGTAAATTCTATTTTACCCTGTCTAGTTAAGGAAAAATGTTGATTACAAAAATACTAAAACCGGTAACTAAATTGGTAAATCACCGTTGGCTTGCCTCGCGGCACCGTTAGGCGCCATCATGACCCATGGTGGATTTTGGGTCGTGACACTTACCATCACCGTGCAAAACCGTGTCTTTAAGGACAAGCAGATGGGGCACATCATACTGACGCTCCTTGATACGATCGTAAAGAGAAGACCGAGAGACTACACAAGCCAACACTCGACTCGGCTAAGAAATATCCAATCTAACAAACTTGTTGGCTAAGGCATGCACATCCAACGCCAACGGTCTCTCTGCTGCTGGTAGATATGCTAAGCTCCCCGAACTCTCCGCCCGGTGACTCAAGGCATCGGCCACTACATTGGCCTTTCTAGGATAGTAAAAAATTGTGATATCATAATCTTTAAGCAACTCCAACTTACTCTCAGCTAGTAGCGGGGATGATAAGAAGCACCTGGATCTGTACACAAAACATGTGTAAAGGATTAGCATGAGTACACCACAACGGTACCCAGTAAGTGTCAAGCCTAACCTCGGTAGAGTAGTGACGAGGTCAGGTCTGGGACCTACTGGGATATAATAATAAGATAGATGATATAATAAAATGAAGTAGAATGGAGAGGTTAACAAAAAGTATTTACAAAGCAATAACAACACAAAACAATGTGATAACAACAGGGGCACTCCCGAGATACCGTCTCGTAGTCCCAAAAGTAAATACTCAACAGGGGATCTCCCGAGATACCTTCTCGTAGTCCCAAAAGTAAATATGCAGGGAAAACTATCGAGGTACCGCCTCGTTGTCTCAAAAGTAAATGTGCAGGGAGAACTCCCGAGGTACCACCTCGTAGTCATAGAAGTAAATGTACAGGGAGAACTCTCGAGGTACCGCCTCGTAGTCTCAAAAGTAAATGTGCAGGGAGAATCCCGAGGTACCAGCTCGTAGTCTCAAAAGTAAACACATAGCTCAAACTGATAAATACAACAGTTACAACAAGAATCCTGTAGTTAAGACTGAAAAAGTCAAGGAGAAACAACAAATCAACTAGGCATGCTGCATAGAGTTTAAATGAGCAGTTAAAGCACGTAGACATGCGATATTAGACTAAGCAAGATAACTACACATGCTGGTATAACTTAATTAATATGAGAACAGGTTATTACTCAGTAAACCAAATTGGGTTTTACAAAAAATAGCCCGTGTACGCACTTGTCACCTCACGTACACGGCATTCACATATGACGACATGACCAAATCCTAAGAGGATTTCCCCTACATAAGGTTAGGCAAGACACTTACTGGGATGTTGTTGTTGTGGTCGTGGGTTGGATTCCCACCGTGGGTGATATTCTTTTTATACTGGGATGTTGTTGTTGTAAGGTTAGGCAAGACACTTACCTTGAATCAAGCTCAATCAATCCGTAAGATTGCCTTTTTCTCGATTATCCGACTACGAATGGCCCAAATCTAGCCAAACAAAATTGCATATCATAAATACAACTATAATCGACTCATCCAATTAACAAAATCAATACTTAAACAAAAATTTCGAAAATCGCCCTAAAACGTCGACCCGAGCCCACATCTCGGAATCGGGTAAAGGTCACAAAATATGAACACTCATTTACTCACGAGTTGACTCATACCAAAATTATCCAAATCCGATATAGAAATTCGAATCAAAACTCAAAACTTAGTTGAAGAACTTCCAACCTTTTCCCCAAATTGCTCAGCCAAAATCCATAATTAAATGATGAAAACAACTATAGATTAGTGGAATATAACCATAAATGAGTTAAGAATCATTACCCCAAAGTTCTCTCTAAAATATCTGAAATTATCGCCTCAATTCCAGCTCTCTAAGTCCTAAAATTGAAAATGGGATAAAACTCACGAACTTCGCCCTTTTCTGCCCAACGATTTCGCATCTACGGGCTTCCAGTCGCACCTGCGACGCCGCACATGCAGAAATTCCATTGCAGGTGCGGACATGACTTAAGTCACCCGAATCCACATCTGCGAGAGGAGGGCCGCACTTGCGGATGCGCTCATACAACCAAGGGGCCGCACCTGCGACCTCAGTGCTCCTGTGCACCTTCCTATCGTAGAAGGGAGGCCGCTTCTCCTTAAATCACTCCGCACTTTCGAACCCAACATGGGCTGCCCAAATCCATTTCTTCAATCCTCCATTCGCACATGCATGTCCGCACATGCAGCCAACCCCATCGCAGGTGCGATGACACCAGATGTTGAAAAACTTCAGCAGCTATAAAAGTCATAATTTCGATCCGTTAAGCATCTGAAACTCACCCGAGGCCCCCGGGACCTTAACCAAACATACCAACAAGTCCTAAAACACCATACGATCTTATTCGAGCCCTCAAGTCACATCAAACAATGCTAAAATCACGAATCACCCTCCAATTCAAACTTAATGAACTTTGAAACGTCAAACTTTTATAACTAATGCCGAAATCCTATCAAATCACGTCCGATTTACCTCACATTTTGCATACAAGTCATATTCGACATTATGGACCCAATCCAACTTCCAAAATCGGAATTCAACTCCGATATCAAAAAAGTCCCACTTCCAGTCAAACTTCCCAAAAATTCAACTTTCGCCATTTCAAGCCTAATTTAGCTACAGGCCTCCACAACACAATCCGGACACGCCCCTAGGTCCAAAATCACCCAACGAGGCTAACAGAACCTACGAAACTCCATTCTGAGTTCAAGTTTATACAGTTCCAACTACCGTCAAAATCATAGAACTTAAACTTCCATTTTAGGGACTAAGTGTCCCAATTCACTCTGAAACAAAAAACCTCCCGGGAAGTCACATAAGAAGAAAACGATACGCGGGAATTAGTAAATATGGAATCAGGGCTATTACTCTCAAAACAACCGGCCGGGTCGTTACAAAAGGCCACACTTTTCAACTTTAGGCAACACTTTTTAGGGGTCGCCTAAACTAGCGTAACCGTTTCTCTAAGGCCATACTTTTAAGTGTTGCTTTAGAAGCCACACTTCAAAAGTGTAGCCTATATGATACAAAGGTCATGCTTCGTACATACCCTTCTAGCAACACTTTGCATGTCCTACAACAACACTTCTAAAGCATGCCTATGATACTTTATATGCAACACTTTTCTTGCGTAGCCTTCTGTAACAACCCTTATAAAGTGTTGTCTTTGTTATAAAATTACAAATTTAGATATATCTAATAATCACATTTATTACCACACATACTATTATCATATAATTTAAGATCATTGCTAGAGTATGAAAATCTCAAGAACTACATCAACTAACAAATAACAAAAAAATGAATTCAAACGAGTATAGTTGCTATGAACTTCCAAAGTATATAGATATATCATGTACTTCATTAACTATAAAGCAAATAGCTCAACATGCGTCCTAGCAATGAACTTAATAAATTTTAATGTATGAATCATGAAAATGTTTTAAACACATTAAACAATTGAAACTAGCATCTACTAGAAAAACCATTTACTCCCCTTAGCTACAGGTTTCTTTTCTGATGCATGGCGGGTTTAACACCCTTCACATCATCTTCTGATTTTGTAGCTCATTTTTTAAGCTTGACCTCCCCATTAATCTATGGGGCAGGTGAGTTTTTCTTGTTCAGACCAACATAAACTTCTGAAGGTTTTTGCATCTTAAGTTCCCCATTTGTATTTTTTTTGTCCTCTTCAATAGCTTTGCCTTTCGAGACTGCAATTTGAGACAAACAAAGATGCACTGTTTGTTATAGCCTGCTAATAATGCGAAAATATTGTATCTCTATGTCATCTCCAAATAGATAATATCATATGAGTACTATAAGGTTGGAGGGGTTCAAATAAATGAAAGCATTAAATAAATTAAATACATGGTTACGCGATCTAAAAAATCTCATAGTTGATGCGCATAAAAATTAAATTTAGAAAAGACAAGCTGAGACTATCAATTAAGTAATGACATCTAGTTGGATCAAACTGCCATGTAAAGTGTTGCCAAAAGAATTTGTGGGCTCAGTTTGCAGGCGTAGCCTTTGATAAAGCAGGGGAGTCCTACTCTTGATACATTTCTAAATGAAGTAAGAAATCTCCTGATTGGCTAATTAATCGGCCTATCCTTGATACATGCCGATATCTCCACCATGATCTACACTCGATCACATATATTTCACCTTTCTTTTATCTGACTCGGCAAGTTTCCCTCCATCTCGCCTGATCTCGACTTTGTTCGGTCCCGGGGTCTCGAGCTTGGCGATATAATTTCACCCCTCGGTTCGATATGACATGAGGTCGGACCTTAATCTATCATATGACAGTCTCGACTAGTCAAGTAAGGGGAGAGTCCGGTTTTGGCCATATACAGATAGTCCCCTCATTTCCCAGAGAGAAAATGATGAGAAACGACAAGAATTCCGAATCCCGTCTTGATGGGCCATGACGTAAGCAACAAACACGACTATAACGTAAGCGGTAAAATGGATATCAAAACATCCCCTCGATCCAGTTATCAAGGAATTAAATGCCTTCCAGTCGTAGGTCGCCCACTACCATTTCTGGACCGTCACCATCAAGCTATAAGTATCTAATTTTTCTTCATTCAAAATTTACGCTCAAAGCTCCTCCTATTCTTGTTGTTCCATAAAAGATCCCTTTGCTTTGTAACTCTTGCACCCAAATTTCTTAAACTTTCATCAAACCGCATACCATCTTAATTATCTTTCCTCATGTTCTTCAATGGAGAAAACTTCTAAGACCGTACTGCAAATGGAGGCTGCGTATTCATCGTGCTCTGTCGGTGGCGGGGGTGCGGCAGAGCCTCACCCTGAGGAATTTGTTCCGGCAAGGTGCCCCACTGTTACCGATTTTAAGATTGAAAAGACCTCCTTGGTACCGGACCGATGTGAGCTGGTCTCGAGATATATATGCTCAATCACCGAGGATCTCCTCACCAAGGTTAAAGAGGACTACAATGGGGTCAATAAGCGTGTGGTAGGTTCCTTCACCCGAGGAATCGATTACTACACATGTGGAGGGTTTTCTGGGTGTTTACACTTATCCCTTCAGGTTGGGTCATTTAGATCCTATCATCATTGCCTTTTGCAAGAGGTATGATGTGACTCTTGGCCTATTTCTGGAGAATAGTGATTCTCTTCCGACTTTTTGTAAGCAAAATCGAGGGATGTCCCTTTACGCTCGACCACCTTATGCGCCTCTACAGTCCTCGGCTCTATCGAGGGGGGCTAGTCAAACTTGCTCGCCAGGATAGTAAGGCTCAGTTCTCGAGCATAGACGAAGCTCGTGACCGAGGTTGGATGAGCCGATTTGTTCGAGTAAAGACTTCGGACCTGATCCCTTCTGAAGACATGCCATTTCCCAAGAAGTCGAACATGAAACATAAGTGGTGTTTCGCTTCGAAGGTTCAATCTTGTTGTTTTCCTTCTTAGATCTTTCTTCATTGATGTTTTTGGGGTTGCAGATGTGGCCCAGATACCGGACGCAGTTCCTGATCATAAGGAATGGGTTGAGGGCCTTGTGTACACAAGCCATATTCCGAGCGGGCTTGGATGGAATTATCGAAAGGTCAATAGAAGGCCCGCAATCATGGTAAGAGCTTTTCCCAGATACATTTGATATCATTTATATTTTTCATCGGTCCCTAATTTGTTACATTTTTATTTCGCTGGTTTACCAAAGGACGTCGAGATGAGGCCTCCATCAGCTGATGATTATACACATGTCAATCTACCTGCTCCAAAACTGGTCACAGAATAGGGGAAAAGAAAAGCCCTGATTCCCTCCGACTCCGAAAAGAATAGACCAAAGAAGCGGTTGGCGCATAATCCCAAATAATCTAGGGCCCGAGAACTTTCATCGGACTCACTCAATCAGTTGTGGGACGAGTCCGAGGGAGAAGAAGATTCTAAGCTGGTGTCTTGAGTAAGACGCGGCTCCGAGATGCCTTGAGCCATGGAGGTCGTAGTATAGACAATGGCTGAAGTCCCCAAGCAGGTCAAGACTGATTTGGCCCGAGCCAGTGAGGTCGAAAAAGAAAGTGTGATCGGTATGTCCCAGTCAGAAGACAACGTACCCAAAGTGGTGCCTGGGGTGATTGACATTTCTGGGTCGCCGTCATTTACGGATTCTATGATTAACGAGGTTTAGGCATTGAAGGGTAAACTTGTCGAAGGGGCGCAAGGAGCAGCCGATCCTTTCAATAATGTTTTTGATGGCCTTGAATCTACAACTTCGGAAGGTGCTATCGGTTTGGGTGACATACCGGTGCCAAATAAGGTACCCTCATCGGGCGCTACTGGGTCTTCATCGAGTCCAAAACTGGTGGATCGATTCCCTGCCCCAAGTGTTAACCCTGACCACAGGCGATCGATAACATTTTCTATCCCCAAGGATGCCCATGTTTTCTCTGCCCTCATGGGGGTTTCTAGCTGCCTCAGATGTTTAGTGACTGAGGAAGACCAAGCCATGATGAATGCTATAGAGGCTCCTTTCTTATTTAACGGGGCCCAACATGCTTTGAATCGGGTAAGTTCGAGGTTCACTTCATTATTTATTTTCAACTTGAAGTTGTAAATAATTCTAACAGCTCTCTTCGGGCTTGCAGGATTCGGTGTTGCATCATGAGGCTTTCTTCAGAATCGGGGAAGAGCACGAGGCTAAGATCCAAGAACTCGCCGAGACGGGGGATACTTACAAGCTTCTGAGTGAGAAGCTCCGGGCCGATTTAGAAGAGGCTCAGAATGAGCATGTCAAGATGGTCGAGCAGGTATTTCCAGTGTTTCACGATGGTGAAGATGAATTAGAGATAGTAACTAATGATCCGATCCTGCAGGCCCGACAGAGTGTTGAACAAATCGGGCAGCTCAACACACAGGTAGATGTGATACAAGTTGAGGCTGAAGAATTCAAGAAGCATATGGACCTCTTAACCTCGGAAAAGGAAATTATCCAAGCACAACTAGAGTCGGCTGACCCAGCTCCAAGCTGCAAAAGAGAAGGCCTCGGTGTAGGTCAAGAAACTCGAGGAGCTTCAATATCAATTGGACTTGGCTATTTTTGATAATGCAAATTTGGCCAATGAACTAGAAGTGGATAGATCTGAGGTGGCCATGGCCAACACCAAAGCCGATGCGAATGTGGCCCAGTTCAAGGTCGATGTCGAGGCCATCTAGGCAAAGGCCAAGACTATGGTGGATCATGCAAGATGTCAGGCTAGAAGGTAAGCCCTCAAGGGAGTTCATGCTCAAGGCCTCGATGTCCTGACCGAAGTAGAGAATGCCAAAGCAGAGGAAGCCAGGGCCCGAAAGTGTCACGCCCCGAACCTGAGGAGGCATAGATGGCACCCTGCCGTGCTGGCCCGAGCGAACCACTGTGTAACTCAATTGTTTTTCTCCTGTAACTATCATGTGCCAACATGGCCATAACTCATAATGTATAACTATAAGTGGGCAACACTGTATCACTGAACCACGTTTCTTAAAACAGGAATACATATGGGCCGTCAAGTCCTCTGACATACTGTACAAAATGAACCTCTGTCTACAAAGCTTCTAACATTATTTGACATCAAATGGGACAGGGTACCGGCCTACCCATAAGGCTTTAGCAAAATTCTAACACAATGACTCATAGACTCTGATGCACTCCGAATGAGGTAGAGTCTTACCGATCCTTTGCTGAATGCCAATCTTGTCCACTATGAGGGCTCATCAAACTGATTATCTATACCTGCAGGCATGAATGCAGCGTCCCCAACAAAAGGACGTCAGTATGAATAATGTACTGAGTATGTAAGGCAGAACTGAACAATAACAATAAGTCAAAATTAATTAAAGACATATAAAAATCAACCCAAATATTTGAAGTGCCACCGTATATGCATACTTATTATACTCATATATATATAATGCTTCTCTTTAAGACTATTATCCATATCGTATGATGCATGACTGCCCAACTGATCAGTGGTAACTGCCTGACCGACCGTAGCTTGGTGGTAAATGCATGACTGCCTGACTGGCCATAGCTCGGTAGTAAATATGTAACTGCCCAACCGGCCGTAGCACAGTGCTAAATGAATATGCATATCTGCCCAACCGGCTGAAGCACGGTGGTAAATAAATATGCATGATTGCCCAACCGACCGTAGCTCGNATGATACATGACTCCCCAACCGGCTGAAGCACGGTGGTAAATAAATATGCATGACTGCCCAACCGACCGTAGCTCGGTGGTAAATATGTAACTGCCCAACCGGTCGTAGCTCGGTGGTATATGAATATGCATGTCGGCCAAAGCATTGTATATATATGAGTATAATAAATATGCATATATGGTGGCACTTTAGAGATTCGGGTTGATTCTTAAATCTCTTTAATTAATTTTGACTTATTGTTATGTTTTAGTTCTGCCTTACATACTCAGTACATTATTCATACTGACGTCCTTTTGTTGGAGACGCTATATTCATGCCCGCAAGTATAGATAATCAGTTTGACGAGCCCTCATAATAGATGAGATTGGCATTCAACAAAGGATAGGTAAGACTCCACCTCATTCGGAGTACAGCCGAGTCTATGAGTCATTGTGTCAGAGTTTTGCAAAAGACTTATGGGTAGGCCGGTACCCTGTCCCATTTGATGTCAAATAATCTTCGAAGCTTTGTAGATAGTGGTTCATTTTGTACAGTATGTCAGAGGCCTTGATGGCCCATATGTATTCCTATTTTAAGAAACATGGTTCAGCGATACAGTGTTGCCCACTTATAGTTATACATTATGAGTTGTGGCCATATTGGCCCATGATTATTATAGAAGAAAAACAAATGAGTTACACAGTGGTTCGCTCGGGCCAGTACGGCACCAGGTGCCATCCATGCCTTCCCAAGTTTAGGGCGTGACACTTTAAGGCCATGGCTTCCTCTGCTTTTGCATTCTCGATTTCGGCCAGGACATCGAAGCCTTGAGCATGAACTCCCTCAAGGGCTTACCTTCGAGCCTCCCATCTTGCATGATCCACCATAGTCTTGGCCTCTGCCTAGATGGCCTCAACATCGACCTTGAATTGGGCCACATTAGCATCGGCTTTGGTGTTGGCCATGGCCAACTCAGATATATCCACTTCGAGTTCATTGGCCAAGTTTGCATTATCAAAAATAGCCAAGTCCAGTTGATATTGAAGCTCCTCGAGTTTCTTGACCTGCACCGAGGCCTTCTCTTTTGCAGCT
Organism: Nicotiana otophora; assembly: GCA_000715115.1. Classification (NCBI taxonomy): domain Eukaryota; kingdom Viridiplantae; phylum Streptophyta; class Magnoliopsida; order Solanales; family Solanaceae; genus Nicotiana; species Nicotiana otophora. The sequence goes on along the minus strand of AWOL01S0013650.1, from coordinate 156,185 downwards.
TGGAGCGGGGTCTTAGCCGACTCTAGTTGTGCTTGGACAATTTCCTTTTTCGAGTTTCTTCTTGCATTCTTCAACCTCAGCTTGTATTACATCTACATGTGTCTTGAGCTGCCGATTTGTTCAACACTCTGTCGGGCTTGCAGGATTGGATCGTTAGTTACTATCTCTAATTCATCGTCACCATCGTGAAGCACTCAAAATACCTTCTTGGCCATCTTAACATGCTTATTTTGAGCCTCTTCTAAATCGGCCCGTAGCTTCTCACTCAGAAGCTTGTAAGTATCCCCCGTCTCGGTGAGTTCTTGGACCTCAGCCTCGTGCTCTTCCCATATTCTAAAGAAAGCCTCATAATGCAACACCGATGCCTGCAAGCCCGAAGAGGGATGTTAGAATTATTTACAACTTCAAGCTGAAAATAAATAATGAAGTGAACCTCGAACTTACCAGATTCAAAGCATATTGGCCTCGTTAAATAGGCAAGGAGCCTCCACCGTATTCATCATGGCCTGGTCTTTCTCGGTCACAAAATATCTGAGGTAGTTAGCAACCCCCACGGGGGCAGAGAAAACATGGGCATCCTCGGGGACAGCAAATGTTATCGATCGCCTGTGGTCGGGGTTAACACTTACGGTAGGGAATCGATCCACCAGTTTTGGGCTTGATGAAGACCCAGTAGCGCCCGATGACGGTACCTTATTTGGCACCGGTATGTCGCCCAAATCGATAGCACCTTCCGAAGCTTTAGATTCGAGGCCATCAAAAACATTATTGAAAGGATCAGCTGCTCCTTGCGCCCCTTAGACAAGTTTACCCTTCAACGCCTCAACCTCGTTAATCATAGAATCTGTAAATGAGGGCGACCTAGAAATGGCAATCACCACACATACAACTTTGGGTATGTTATCTTCTGACTGGGACATACCGATAACACTTTCATTTTCGACCTCACTAGCTCGGGCCAAATCGGTCTCGACCCACTTGGGGACTTCAGCTATTGTCTATACTACGACCTCCATGGCTCGAGGCATCTCGGAGCCGCATCTTACTCAGGCCACCATCTTAGAATCATCTTCTTCCTTGGACTCGTCCCACAACTGATTGAGCGAGTCCGATGAGAGTTCTCGGGCCCCAATTGTTTTGGGCTTATGCGCCAGCCGCTTCCTCAGTATCTTCTTTTCGGAGTCGGAGGGAATCAGAGCTTTTCTTTTCCCCTATTCTTTGCCCAGTTTTGGAGCAGGTAGATTGGCATGTATATAATCATCAGTTGATAGAGGCCTCATCTCGACGTCCTTTGGTAAACATGCGAAATAAAAACATAACAAATCAGGGACCGATGAAACAAAGAAATGATATCAGATGTATTAGGGAAAAGCTCTTACCATGATTGCGGCCTTTCTATAGACCTTTCGATAATTCCATCCAAGCCCGCTCGGAATACAGCCTATGTACACAAGGCCCTCGACCCATTCCTTATGTTCAGGAACTGTGTCCGGCATCTGGGCCACATCTGCAACACGAAAAACATCAATGAAGAAAGATATAAGAAGGAAAACAACGAGATTGAACCTTCGAAGCGAAACACCACTTATGTTTCATGTTCCACTTCTTGGGAAATGGCATGTCTTTAGCAGGGATCTGGTCCGAAGTCTTTACTCGAACAAATCGGCTCATCCAACCTCGGTCACGAGCTTCGTCTATACTAGAGAACTGAGCCATACTAGCCCGGTGAGCAAGCTTGATCAGCCCCCCTCGATAGAGTCGGGGACTGTAGAGGCACATAAGGTGGTCGAGGGTAAAGGGACATCCCTCGATTTTGCTTACAAAAAGTCGGAGGAGAATCGCTATTCTCCAAAAAGTGGGGTGGATCTGGCCAAGAGTCACATCATACCTCTTGCAACGGGCAATGATGATAGGATCTAAACGACCCAACCTAAAGGGATAATTGTAAACATATAGAAAACTCTCCACATGGGTAGAGATCAATTCCTCGAGCGAAGGAACCGCCACATGCTTATTGACCCCGTTGCAGTCCTCTTTAACCTTGGTGAAGAGACCCTCGGTGATTGAGCATATGTATCTCAAGACCAGCTCACATTGGCCCGGTACCGAGGAGGTATTTTCAATCTTAAAATCGGTAACAGTGGGGCACCTTGCCGGAACAAATTCCTCAAGGCGAGGCTCCGCCGCACCCCTTTCACCGGCGGATCACGATGAATAAGCAGCCTCCATTTGTAGTACGGTCTTAGAAGTTTTCTCCGTTGAAGAACATGAGATAAGAGAATTAATATGGTATGCGGTTTGATGAAAGTTTAATAAATTTGGGTGCAAGAGTTGCAAAGCAAGGGATTTGTAAGGAAAAACAAGAATAGGAGGAGCTTTGAGCGTAAAGTGTGAATGAAGAAAAATTTGATACTTATAGCTTGATGGTGACGGTTCAGAAATGGTAATGGCCGGCCTACGACTGGCAGGCATTTAATGCCTTGATAACTGGATCAAGGGGACGTTTTGATATCCATTTTATCACTTACATTATAGTCGGGTTCATGGCTTACATCATGGCCTATCGAGATGGGATTCGGAAATTCTTGTCGTTTCTCATCATTTTCTCTCTGAGAAATGAGTGGACTATCTCATGTTAAAACCAGGCTCGCCCCTTACTTGACTAATCAAGACTGCCATATGATAGATTAAGGTCCGACCTCATGTCATATCGAATAGAGGTGTGAAATTATATCGCCAAGCTCGAGACCCCGGGACCAAACAAAGTCGAGATCAGGCGAGATCGAGGGAAACTTGCTGAGTCGGATAACAGAAAGGAGAAATATCTGTGATCAAGTCTTGATCACGGTGGAGATATCGGCATGTATCAAGGATAGGCCGATTAATTAGCAAATCAGGATATTTCTTACTTTATTTAGAACTGTATCAAGAGTAGGACTCCCCTACTTTATCAAAGGCTACGCCTGCAAACTGAGCCCACAAATAGGTTTGGCAACACTTTACATGGCAGTTTGATCCAACTAAATGTCATTACTTAAATGATACTCGCAGCTTGGCTTTTCTAAATTTAATTTTTATGTACATCAACTATGAGTCTTTTTGGATCGCGTAACCATGTATTTAATTTATTTAATGCTTTCATTTATTTGAACCCCTCCAACCTTATAGTACTCATATGATATTATCTATTTGGATATGACATAGAGATACAATATTTTCACATTATTAGCAGGCTATAACAAACAGTGCATCTTTGTTTGTCTCAAATTGCAGTCTCGGAAGGCAAAGCTGTTGAAGAGAACAAAGAAAAATACTAATGGGGAACTTAAGATGCAGAAACCTTTAGATGTTTCTGCAGGTCTGAACAAGAAAAACTCACATGCCCCATAGATTAATGGGGAGGTCAAGCTTACAAAATGAGTTACAAAATCAGAAGATGATGTGAAGGGTGTTAAACCAGCCATGCATTAGAAAAGAAACATGTAGCTAAGGGGAGTAAATGGGTTTTTTAGTAGATGCTAGTTTCAATTGTTTAATGTGTTTAAAACATTTTCATGATACATACATTAAAATTAATAATGTTCATTGCTAGGACGCATGTTTGAGCAATTTGATTTATAGTTAATGCAGTACATGATATATCTATATACTTTGGAAGTTCATAGCAAGTGTACTCGTTTGAATTCATTTTTTTGTTATTTGTTAGTTGATGTAGTTCTTGAGATTTTAATACTCTAGAAATGATCTTAAAATATATGATAATAGTATGTGTGGTAATAAATGTGATAACTAGATATATATTAATTTGTAATTTTATAACAAAGACAACACTTTATAAGGGTTGTTGCAGAAGGCTACACAAGAAAAGTGTGGCATATAAGGTATCAAAGGAACGCTTTAGAAGTGTTGTTGTAGGACATGCAAAGTGTTGCTAGAAGGGTATGTACGAAAGCATGAGCTTTGTATCATATAGGCTACACTTGTGAAGTGTGGCTTCTAAAGCAACACTTAAAAGTATGGCCTTAGATAAACGGTTATGCTAGTTTAGGCCACCCCTAAAAAGTGTTGCCTAAAGTTGAAAAGTGTGGCCTTTTGTAATGACTCGGCCGGTCGTTTTGAGAGTAATAGCCCTGATTCCCAATTTACTGATTCCCGCATATCTTTTTCTACTTATGTGACTTCCCAAGAGGTTTTGTTTGTGGTTTCAGAGTGAATTGGGACACTTAGTCCCTAAAATGGAAGTTTAAGTGCTATGATTTTGACGGTAGTTGGAACTGTATAAACACGACCTCAAAATGGAGTTTCGTTGGTTCTGTTATCTTCGTTGGGTGTTTTTGGACTTAGGAGCATGTCCGGATTGTGTTTTAGAGGCATGTAGCTAAATTAGGCTTGAAATGGCGAAAGTTGAATTTTTGGGAAATTTGACCAGAAGAAGACTTTTTGATATCGGGGTCGAATTCTGATTCTGAAAGTTGGAGTAGGTCCGTAATGTCGAATATGACTTGTTTGCAAAATGTAAGGTCAATCGTATATGATTTGATAGGTTTCGTCATTAGTTACAGAAGTTTGACATTTCAAAGTTCATTAAGTTTGAATTGGAGGGTGATTCATGTTTTTAGCATTGTTGGATATGACTTGAGGGCTCGAATAAGTTTGTATGGTGTTTTAGGACTTGTTGGTATGTTTGGTTGAAGTCCCGAGGGCCTCGAGTGAGTTTCGGATGCTTAACAGATCGAAATTTGTACTTGTATAGCTGCTGAAGTTTTACAACTTCTGGTGTCATCACACCTGCGATGGGGTTGGACGCATGTGCGGACATGCATATGCGAATGGAGGATCGCATAAGTGGATTTGGGTAGCCCATGCTAGGTTCGCAGGTGCAGAATTTTACGCAGAAGAGGCCTTGATTTTATCAGTCTTAACTACAGGATTCTTGTTGTAACTGTTGTTTTATTGGTTTGAGCTATGTGTATACTTTTGAGACTATGAGGCATTACCTCGGGATTCGCCCTGCACATTTACTTTTGAGACTACGAGGCGGTACCTTGAGAGTTCTCCCTGCATTTTTACTTTTGAGACTATGAGGCAGTACCTTGGGAGTTCTCCCTGCACACTTACTTTTGAGACTACGAGGCGGTACCTCGATAGTTTTCCCTGCATATTTACTTTTGGGACTACGAGATGGTATCTCGAGAGATCCCCTGTTGAGTATTTACTTTTGGGACTACGATACGGTATCTCGGGAGTGCCCCTGCTGTTATCACATTGTGTTGTGTTGTTATTGCTTTGTGAATACTTTCTATTAACCTCTCCGTTCTACTTCATTTTATTATATCATCTATCTTATTATTATATCTTAGTAGGTCCCAGACCTGACCTCGTCACTACTCTACCGAGGTTAGGCTTGACACTTACTGGGTACCGTTGTGGTTTACTCATGCTACTCTTCTGCACATGTTTTGTATACAGATCCAGGTGCTTCTTATTAGCCCCGCTACTAGCTGAGAGTTCTTGCTGCTGTACAGAGACTTCAAGGTACATCTGCCGAGTCCGCATACCTCGAAGTCCCCCTTTATTCACTATTATGTCATTTACCTTCCGTACTTCTTTTATTAGACTCTGGTGTATAGAGATATTAGTTTCCTTCTGTATCTTGTGACTTATGATGTTTCGGGTTTATGTAATATTATGTATTACTAGAGTGTTGGTTATTGTACAGGCTGAATTAATTCCACTTGCTCCTGCCATATCTCAGGCCGGGGGAGGAGCACAGAGTCCCGTCGTCGGTACTCCATGGCAGTGGGTTCTGGTCGTCCAGGTTCCAGAGATTATATCGATGCAGCTGGTAGCTCCAGCTCAGCCCAGGATTAGGGTAGCAGTTTCTGAGTCAGAGTAAGTCAGACTTGAAAGATACAAGAAGTACCACCCTCCCACCTTCAGTGGATTGGCGTTAGAGGATGCCCACGGTTTTCTGGGGGATTGTCATTGTATTCTTCGTACTATGGGCATAGCGGAGTCGAGTGGGGTATCCTTTACTACATTCCAGCTCAGAGGAGCAGCCTATCAGTGGTAGCGTGCTTGTGAGTTGGGTAGTCCGGCTGAGGCATCATCACTTACATGGACTCAGTTCTCAGACATGTTCTTGAGGGAGTATGATCCCCAGAGTCTCAGAGATGCATGACACACGGAGTTTGAGCAGTTGCGCCAAGATGCTATGACTCTGTCAGAGTTTGCAGTTTGCTTCAGTGATTTGGCCCGACATGCACCAGCCTTGGTTGCTACAGTTCAAGAAAGGGTTTGTCAGTTTATCGAGGGACTCCACCCCAGTATCAGTTTAGCATGGCCCGGGAGTTGGAGATGGACTTTTCTTACCAGTGGGAGATTCTCTTATTGTGGACCGTGGTATCGATAGTGTTTGGTTGTTCTTAGTGTTTTTGAGACCAGGCCGATTTATTATTGCTCAGTATGGTAGACTTTGATGTTATTTTGGGCATGGACTAGTTGTCGCGATTAGAGTGGAGAGGTACACTAGAGTATACTCCTACCAGAGTTATTTCATTTCTTAAAGCTCAATGAATGGTTGAGAAGGGGTGTGGCACGTATCCAGCTTATGTGAGAGATGTCAGTATTGATACCCCTACGGTTGAGTCACTTCCAGTAGTAAGGGAATTTCCATATGTTTTTCCAGCTGACCTTCCGGGCATGCCGCCCGACAAAGATATTGACTTTGGCATTGATTTGTTGCTGGGCAGTCAGCCCATCTCTATTCCTCCATATCATATGGCTCCTCTTGAGTTGAAGGAGTTGGTGGAGAAGTTACAGGAGTTGCTTGTTAAGGGCTTCACTCGGCCCACTGTGTCACCTTGGGGTGCTCCGGTCTTATTAGTGAAGAAGAATGATGGTTTTATGTGGATGTGTATTGATTATCGCCAGTTGAACAAACTCACAATAAAGAGCAGGTATCCATTGCCTTGTATTGATGATCTATTTGATCAGTTATAGGGTACCAGAGTGTTTTCCAAGATTGACTTACGCTCAAGTTATCATCAGTTGAAGATTCAGGAGCCAGATATCCAAAAGACTGCTTTTAGGACTCGGTATGGTCACTACGAGTTTCTTGTGATATCATTTTGGCTGACCAACGCCTTAACAACATTTATGCACTTGATGCATAGTGTGTTCCGACCCTATCTTGACTCATTCGTCATTGTGTTTATTGATGACATTCTGATGTACTCCCGGACTCGGGAGGATCATGAGCAGCACTTGAGGACTGCGCTTAAAACCTTGAGAGAAATAAAGTTATATGCAAAATTTTCAAAGTGTGAATTTTGGCTAGACTCGGTGGCATTCATGGGTAATGTAGTATCGAGTGATGGGATCCAGGTGGATCCGAAGAAGATTGAAGCAATGTAGATTTAGCCCAAACCGTCCTCAGCTACGGAGATCCGGAGTTTTCTTGGTTTGGCATTGTATTACCGTCGATTTATAGAGGGTTCTCATCTATTGCAGCACCTATGACTAGGCTAACCCAGAAGGGTGGTTCGTTCAGGTGGACAGAGGAGTGTGAGGAGAGCTTTCAGAAGCTCAAGACAACTTTAACTACAGCCCCAATATTAGTGATGCCTACAGGTTCAGAATCTTATGCTATATATTGTGTTACGTCGCGGATTGGTCTCCGCACGGTGTTGATGCAGGATGGTATGGTGATTGCCTACGCGTCCAGACAGCTGAACGTGCATGAAAAGAACTATCCTATCCATGACCTTGAGTTAGCAGCTATTTTTCATGCCTTGAGGATTTGGCGGCAATATTTGTACGGTGCCCCTTGTGAGATCTACATCGATCACCGGAGCTTGCAGCATCTGTTCAAATATAAGGATGTTAACTTATGTCAGCGGAGGTGGTTGGAGCTGCTTAAAAATTATGATATCACAATTTTGTACTATCCTAGAAAGGCCAATGTAGTGGCCGATGCCTTGAGTCGCCGGGTGGAGAGTTCGGGGAGGTTAGCATATCTACCAGCAGCAGAGAGACCGTTGGCATTGGATGTACAGACCTTAGCAAACCAGTTTGTTAGATTGGATATTTCTGAGCCGAGTCGAGTGTTGGCTTGTGTAGTCTCTCAGTCTTCTCTTTACGATCGTATCCGGGATCGTCAGTATGATGACCCCCATCTGCTTGTCCTTAAGGATACGGTTCAGCATGGTGATGCTAGGTGTCACGACCCAAAATCCGCCATGGGTCATGATGGCGCCTAACGGCGCCGCCAGGCAAGCCAACGGTGATTTACCAATTTAATTACAGGTTTTAGTATTTTTGTAATCAAATTTTTTCCTTAATTAGACATTATAAAATAGAATTTACAGAGTAATTGAAAGTAACTGCATGAACCACGATAAATAAAAAACCTGAAAGAACCACCAAAACCCGATGTCACAAGTGCATGAGCATCAACTAGAAAATATGATAAATGCAACATCCGTCTGGAATAGAAATTAGACAGGAGTATGTAAATAACACTAATGGAGACTTTGTATGCTGCGGATTAATAACAAGGAATGCAACTCACCGTAAGTCCCCGCAATAGCTGTGCCTTTGCGCCCAAAAGATCACTAAACATACATGAACCTATACAATAATGTGCAGCAAGTGTAGTATGAGTACGTAAATCAACATGTACTCAGTAAGTATCAAGTCTAATCTCGAAGAAGTACTGACAAGAGGTCGACTTTGACACTCACTATGGGTCAATAATATTAAAATAGAAATATTTAAATGGATATGGTTTATGTGAATAACAATAATTTCCCTAACAAGCGGAAATAAATAATTCTTTCAAATTCAATAATGTCCAATTAATCATTTTTCTTCACAAGTTGCAATAGAATGTCAAGGTATCGTGTAATTATTATTATTAAGCACGATTTCTGCCGAGGTCGTACGACCCGATCCAGAGTGTCGTGTACACTACCGAGGGACGTGCGGCACGATCCATTGATGCATCCATACTGCCGCGGCATTTGGCCTGCTCCACAAGAAAAGAGGACATTTTCTTATGAACCTCCGGAATGAGAAGTTATTATAAGGCTAACATATAAGGATGTACAATTTCTATTAACATTCAAGTAATTTGCACAAATTTCAAGTATATGGAATTCGGTGTTTTACTATTTCCTCTTACAATTTCCAATATAATTTCAGTACTTTAATTAAATAAAGGATGCAATTATCACAAGTAATTTATGATTTGAGTCCTAAACTACCCGGACATAGCATAATTAGTAGCTACGCACGGACTCTCATCACCTCGTACGTACGTGGCCCCCACAATTAGCAACAATTATAAATTTAAATCACCTATGATGTAAATTCTCTCTTACAAAGTTTGACACGAGACTTACCTTGCTCCAAAGTTTCATAGCCGGCTCCAACGACACTCTAACAACTCAAACCAATACTTCTCAATCCAAAACTATGCAAACCAATCAAAATGTATACTCCGATGCTTGAAATTTAACAATTTATAAAAATTCTAAACTCCACTCGAAAAGTTGGCAGTGGGCCCCATGTATCGTAACCCGATGAAACTCACAAAATCCGACAACCCATTCAATTATGAGTTCAACCATACTAATTTCATTCAAATTCGACTCCGAAACGGTATTCAAAACTCGAAAATTTGTTTTGTGAAATTATAGAAATTTCTTCCGATTGCTTCTTGAAAAATCCATAATCTAATGCCGAAAATGAAGATTAATCCATGAAATATAATCATAAATGAGTCAATAATGCTTACCCCAAGTTTTGTGGTGAAATTCCTCTCCAAAATTGCTAAATCCCGAGGTTCCCAACTAAAACTAAGAAATAATGGCTCAAATTTTCGAAATAGAGGACTTATAACACTGCCCCGACTTCCTTCGTCGCATTCGCCAGCCTCCCATCGTGTTCACGATGAACAAAATTCTCAAAAGCCATTTTCAAACTCTTCTCAGACAGCCTCTAGTATAATGGTCATAACGTTTTGTACAAAAGTCCAAATCACAATTGGTTTGACTTTATGAAAACTAGACATCAAGGGCTATAACTTTCATATGTTGATCGTATCCAATTCTTTGAAGAGTACGAGATATTATCTTCCACAGTCAGCCCTCTGCAGCACAGATTTCTAAACTCTTCCCGGACAGCCTATAGTGTATCCACCATAACTCTTTGTACACAACTTCAAATAACAAATAGTTTACCTTTGTGCAAACTAGACACCAAGGGTTACAACTTTCAGTTTTTTGAATCATCTCCAGATTCATTATAGATTGTTGGATATAAGCTTCCAAAGTCAGAGTGCGGACAACAGAAATTCCTTTTTCATGAACGCGAGATCCTCTTCGCGAACACGAAGAACAAAGTCCCAGCAGCAAAATCCTTCTTCGTGAACGCGAGTGGATCCTGGCGAACACGAAGAACAACACCAGAACCAGCAACCAGCAGCATCAAAACACTCAAATTTGGTCTGGTACCATCCCGAATCACACCCGAGGCCCCCGGGACCCCGTCCAATCACACCAACCTGTCCCAAAACATAACACAAACTTGTTCGAGGCCACAAATCGCATCAAACAACATCAAAATCATGAATTGCGCATTGATTCAAGGCTAATAAACTATTGAACATCTAACTTCCACATCAAATGCCGAAACCTATCAAATCAAGTCCATTTGACCTCAAATTTTGCACACTTGTCATAATTTACATTACGGATCGACTCCTACTTCCAAAGTCAAAATCCGACCGCGATATCCAAAAGTCCACTCCTAGTCAAACTTCCCAAAAACCTTCAAATTTCCACATTTTGCCAAATGACTCCGAAACGAGCTACATACCTCAAAATCCACATTTGGACATGCCTCTAAGACCAGAATCACCATACGGAGCTATTCCCGGACTAGGAATCGCAAATAGACATCGATAACATTGAAATACACTTCAAACCAAATTTATGATATCCTTCCCAAAATGCCAACTTCCACAATAGGCGCTGAAACGCTCTCGGGTCATCCGAAACCCGATCAGAACATACGCCCAAGTCGAAAATCATCATATGAATTTGTTGGAACCTTCAAATCCTTATGCCGAGGTCGTTCACTCAAAAGTCAATGTTTGGTCAACTCTTCCAACTTAAAGCTTCCAAATTTAGAATTTTCTTTCCAAACCAACTACAAACTTCCCGAAATTAAATTCCGACCACACGTACAAGTCATAACACCTGAAGCGAAGCTACTCAAGGCCTCAAACTGCCGAGTGACACATCAGGGCTCAAAATGATCGATCGGGTCGTTACATTCTCTCCCACTTAAACATATGTTTGTCCTTCAACGTGCTAAGGACTGCCCCAGAGTTGTCCAAAATCACTGTATAATACCTTGTGCACCTACCCGTGCCACCACATTCAAGTTGGATATATTAACTCGAGCCAGACTGAAAACTCTCCCTATGACCTTAGTTAACAAGCTTTAGAAAAACCAAGTTACCACTTCTGAATTCCTTTGCAAGACCTGACTCTAATACACGAATACCGTACTAATCACCACGCACTGTACCAAAACATGATTGTGCACTTGTGCTGAAATCACCACATGCACTACATAAGTCAGTTGCCCATAATAACATCCTCCGACCCCAATATCTTTAAAGTTTCGTGAATCTGTAGCCCATAATACACCCCATAACACATATAAGCCCTGCTCCAATACTCGAAATACTGCCACGACTAAAGAGATGCATAGAAACTCATAACCACTTGCCGAATTAACAAAACATAGAGTCTCTCCTACTGACAAGGACCATTACCTCATTCTGAACTAAATAGCGATATTTGTTCTTTAATATACCTTATATTAAATCTGATTGCACTAATTTTATGGTCACATAATCTTGTCTCACCCAATATAAGCTACACAATCAATAAGCCACCTCATACAATGACCAAGAACTCGTATGACACCAACAATGCGCCAACAAGCTACAAACTCGAATGCCATACATAAGGAAAAACAAACTCTGGAATGGAACTTCCCAGCATGTGTAATGAATAAAATGCTCAAACGGACGCCATGAACTCTCCTCAGAGAATGAGAAACAAAATACACAGAAACAAATATACGCAACCGTACTCAACCTTTCATTGTTGTAGCGTGCTACCCGATCCATCATGACATTGTTGCGGCATGAAACCCGATCCAAACATTATATAACCGAATATCAACCACAAGCACGCCAAGTGCATAATACAAATACCGAGGAGACGGATAGCGCCGCATGCTACGAAACTCAAACACAACTAAGGCGCGATAATGCCTCGCATCTCGAGAGCCATCCTTCTCACATTACACTACAAGCTATAAGCAACCTCAAACCAATTCTGATCATATCATACTGAGCCAATATCCTTCCAAAGATCCACAATAACCTTTTTCCATGACACACAATTGTCGTGCCCCCTTTTTCTTCTTCACGAAAGCGGGGTTGCGACATGTGACAACTCTTTTAAATGGAAGATAGGTATTAAAAGAGAAGAGTCACCACCTAATAATTGTAAGGTGCGTTAGGGCACCTATTGTGCAAATAATTCTGTTTGACTAGTCAACGTCACCAAAGATAGGGTAAGGGCTCAAATTACCTCAAAGAGAAGGTGTTAGGCACTCTTCGAGGTCCACAACTGTGGGTCCCGGCCGAACTTAGAACTATGTGGATTATGTAATTAGACTAGGTGATAAAATAAACAAAGAGAATATAAAGGTCGGAGAAGTTCATTATAACACAATCGGTACAAATCTTAAGGACTACAAGGCACAAACTATCATCTCTTGCTACCCAATTACTATGTTAAAGTTGTTTACTTAAAAGCTCTCTAATTCAACTCTAAATCGTACCCTGCTCGTGCACTAACCGTCCCATGCCTATGGCCCATGAGGCTTTGGACCTACTATTTGGATGGTTCTAGACTATACTTAGGCTGCTCAAAAATGATAAATCTAAGCGACATTCAAAACATGTAGGACTGCACATAAAGACAATAAATGGCTCAAGTTGGCCTCCACACGTAAGCAACAAATGCACGCGAGCAAGTTCATATTATTGGCAGTAGACAAATTTTAGAATTAAGACGAATTAGAGTTCTTAAGTCCTATAGAAATGCTCCTATGTGATTTTGATTTTTCAAGCGTATAGGCAGTGTTGTTGTTCTGAAATAACGAATTTGCAGATTATAGGTATTATAAATCCTATAGGCATGATCTCTAAATTTTTTGCGCAATGAGGCAATAAAACTGTTTGAAAGCTTAAAAATTATCCGCGTTTGATTTTATTGGCATACTTTCTAGGCTAGTAATAGTATCCTCTAGGCAGGACTTTACGGATGCGAAGCATCCGAGGCCGCGTCCGAAAGAGGGGCTGGCAGTGAAGTGCTGCCATAGCATCCAGGTCCGCATACGAGCTTCAAAGATTAGTGAAGTGGGGATGCGAAGCATCCAAGGCCGCATCCCAAACCCAGAAATCCGGGCTTATAAATACGAGGTCGGGTAAAGAGGGTATTTTGTGTATTTGGGGGTTAGGGTTCTTGAAGTGAAGGGGAGATTTTGAGATCAAATCAAGTTCAATCGATCAAGGTAAGTTGTTAATGATGTTTTGGGTTGATTATTACTCAATATACATGAGTTCTAACATCATTCTTACATCCAAATACAAGATTTCATCATCAAATCCTCAAGAACATAAAAATCACCAAAGTAGTGATTCTTCAAGATTAATCTACTAGAGGTAATTCCAATGCTTCAAACTCGTTTATTATGAGTAGTTAGAAGTATTTGAAGCATTTGTTACAAGTTTTAATGGTTGAAAGATTGGATTATAAAACTTTAGTTCATGGCATGAATAATAATTTTGAGAAAATAAGAGAGAAGGTGAATGGTAATCTCAGCGATGACATTTATGAATACAATGAACCAATGTGATTTGTTACTAATATTGGTCTCATTGGATGTTGTTATTGTAGATTGAAGTTGATTAGTGTAGTGCATCGTTGTAGTATCATTAAGGGAAGAATTTGAGGTATGTTGGCTAAACTTTCTCTCTTGGAATTGAATTCCATAATGTTCCCGTAAGTTTTAAA